>JAVJIF010001303.1:0-10000 GCA_038442645.1 Agave tequilana | reverse complement strand
GAAAATTGGTTTGGGCTGACTTGGTTGACTGGACTTATTTTTTTTAGTTTCTAAATCTTTCAGTCTTCTCGCTAGGTTTGCTATTCTAGCCTCGGTAGCTATAGATGATTCAATTGAATGAAAATCTCTTTTTGAAGAGATGAAGTTTGAATTCCTAGAGTTTTCATTAATTGGTTCCCATTGGATGGTTTTTTTTCAGCTAGATTCTTGATTGGTCACTAATATTACACATTTATTATCATATTCTCATACTTATTATAGAATAAACTCTACTTTTTCCTAATTAAATGTTTAATTTATTTGCAGGCCCATTCCTAAAGGAGAGTGAAGAGAAATGAGCCCAAAAGCCCATCAAATTCTGAATTAAATCAGAATTAATTCAAACTCAGTAAATCAGGGCAGATCAGGTCGATTCAGATCGGTTGAAAACCAGTTATAACAAATCCCTACAAATTGATCAGTTGAAGCCAAGGATCAAAGGCCATTTCGTCAAAATCCCAGACTTAAACTACAGATTCAGCAGAAGATAAATACAAGTCGCGAAGCCGGGGAGTTCCACCAACAGGGTGTGGCCACCTGGCCACACCCTGGCTGCGGAAACGCGGCCAAAGTCGCGTTTCTGCGGCTTTGTTGGTGAGTTAGGGGGAGCGTTTGCTCCCCCTATCTTCATACGCTCCTATAGGTTGGGTTTTGCCTATAAATACTGGGATTTTCAGAGCCAAAGGGGGACGACCATGCAAAGATAGGAATTAGTCCAATTTTTCATTCTTTGTAGTGTAGGTTTTTGTTTTTCTTTTCATGTAATGTTTAGTTTTAATTTATGTAAATCAGCGGAGATCAGAGTTTCATAGGAGAACGAGAACGAAGCTTGTGCTAAGAGTGACACCGGTATAAGATTTCCTTCTTTTCTCTTATTGTTATAAAATCAAATCTGTAGTTCCCTTTTGTATGTACTTTGTTTTTGTGTTCTTCTTCTTCTTCCCTACTTTTCTTCTTCTGGTACAATTGTTATCCAAGTGAGTCTAAAAGCATCGAAAGAGCCTTGCCTTTGTGAGTGCCACCGATGGCCCATGACGATGGATTTTGAGTTTCATTCTGTATCACTTCATACTTGCAACGTCTTGATGATATAATGTGGAGGAAACGGGAATTAACTCTTATGGGCTATACGTTGATCGCCTCACTTCAAGGTAACATCATTGCAAAAGATTCAAGGTAGGTATTTGGCCAAAAGAAGTAAGTAATTTTTAGTTTCTTTTCTTTTCTTTTATTCTTTAGTTTAGAACACCAACAACACCCACTTCTTTCCATTTTCAATTTCTTTGTAAATAATCATTTTCCATTTTTTCTCCACCTTCTCATTCTACCACTTTCTTCCTCACTTAACTTTAACCTAATTTTTCTCTTTTTCTTTTAAAGAACTAAAGAAGAACTTTAACCAAACTTTGTATCTTAAAAGAAGACTTACTAAAAAGCTTCCATCGCTAGTCCCTCCTTATGGATCACGACCCGTATAGCCACTTGCTATTGCGGTAGAATTGAGTACTTGCACATCTCTATTTTAAAGTTCTGAAATTCTGTATTTTTGTGCAGGTTCAAGCTCAATCAAATTTTGGCGCCGTTGCCGGGGAGGGACGGTAAGTTACTCTCTTTAAAAGTTTACATTTTTGGTTAACTTTCTTCTTGTTTTTTGTACAGATTTAACAATAAGGAATATCTGCTGCAGTAGACACATAAGTGGCCTTGGACTCTGCTCAAGAAAGCAGAGCTAAGAAGCCCTCAGATTTGCTACATTCCAGTGGCAAAACTGAGTGAACTACTAACCTATATTTTTACAGGTTGGCTAAATTGAAAATCTGAATTTCTGTAGCATTTTTCTCCTTGTTTGACTCACTGTATATACATTTTTAACACAACAGTAAAAAGTTGATTGTAAATGTTAAAAATGATTTAGACTTTGCATTTAAGCACGTGTCTATTTCATTTCATTTTCTATTTACTGTTGAAGAGTGCTGGAGCCAAGGTATGTGTGCATAGCATTTAGTATAAGGTTCATTCTTGTATGATTGCTTGAATGTTACTTTTTTTCTATATACTTGTACACTGCACTAAATTGACTTAAGGGCTTGTCCTATAAACAAGATAAGGTGGGGAAGTCATTACCCTCCCTTAGCCCACAAACAATTTCCTCACTCACTAACTCAAGCCTAATTAAAAATGAGTAGACGTTGGCCCTAGGGACATCTCGGACTCAATTAGGAGATTATCCTAAGGGGGAAAGGTGTTGGAATTTGACTCCTGCCAAATCAGTGTCTAGGAAGGGGATTAAGGGCCGAAAGCCCGAAGGTTAGTGGTTACTTAATTAAGGAACGTCTTTGACGGATAACCTCCCACCAATCTTGCCCTGACCTGGCTGATTAGCTTGTGGTCAAAGTCTACATTATACTTCCCATGGACAGTCTAACCAGTTAGGAGTCGTCTAGGTCATAGGTCTGCCCTAACTTAGTTTAGAATTTTTTTCTTTTTATTTGTGTGCTTATTAGTTTGTTTTTTTTCTTTGTTTGTGTTTTATTGTGTGATATGGCTTATAATAACAATTTTTTCAATTTTAATGGTAATCCATATTACACACCGACCTCTTTTTCGAATATTACCAACCCGGCATATCATAAGTTTAACCAACCTAGTGTGCCGGATTGGTCTTATCCGAATCAATATAACCCATCTCCCCAATCTTATAACCATAATTTTCAGAATAATTTTAACTCTTCACAGAGTCAATGGGGATTCACCTCCCCAAGTCCAATTTTCAACCAACATGTCCTCCTTATCCACCTTGTCCACAATATTTCCAAGATTCATACTCAGTTCCACCAGTCTAAAATAGAAAACCATCAATTTTGGAAATGAGTATGCGTGAGTCCAAACAAAAATCACAAAATCTGATGGACTCACAATTTCACCACCAATTCCAAAGCAACACTTCATCTTTTCAACAAAACGATGAACTTATCAACTATGAAAAGATGCTTGAAGCCATGACTCAGGCTCAAAACGCTCGTAATCATGACATAGATATGATGGTCCAATCTTTACGTTCTCACCGTTTGGCGAGTTCTGATGTTGGTAACCATTCTGTTAGAGCCGAAGAGTCATGTTGTTTTGGAACACAAGGTTCCATTTCAGCACAATCATTTGAACTTGCCCAAACTCCAAATTTTTAAAGTGACATTGATAGTTTGGCAAGTTATCCCTTTCCTGAAATTGAACTTGAAAATGAATATAATCATGAACCTCAACTTAGTAATTCAATTCTACTTCTTGATTCAATAATGACTCCGGTGTTTTCACCTGATTTCAATCTTTTTCCCGAGTCAACATTGGATCCTGTGCCAATTCATCATGAAATTAAATCACCCATCTTTGATGATTATCATATTGAACTTGACCAATTTTACACTTTTGAAAGTCCTATTGACAAATTGGCAAGTTCTCATTTTTACGAAATTGAACTCAATGAGAAATGTGACCTAGATTCTCAAATTTGTGATCCAGTTCAAATTTTTGAATCAATATTGACTCCTGTTTTTGTTACCCGACTTGAGTAATATTTTAGAGTCAGTTTTGATTCCCACACCTATCATTCTTGAACTTGAATCACCAATATTAAGTCACATTCCATTGTGGGAAACTGAATGTGGATTTGAGTTTCAACTTCTTGGTTTGGACCCACTTTCTGAGCCAATCCCGACTCTTGAACCTTTACTTGACTTAAGTCACTTTACTGAGTCGGTATTAGTTCCAGTACTTCCTGAATCCAAGTCAATCATTCTATCTTTTCACACTCCATTTTAGGACAAGACGGTTGAAAAAATTGACTCCGAAATTAATTATGAAATTTGGAAATTAGATGGAGTCAAATATTTAATAAAAATCATTCATGTATATATCATTTTAGTGGGTTATATTAGAGAAATTTCTGGTGAGTTCCTCCGAACTCCACGAAAAGTCGATTGGGCCGCATTTCGTGGACCAATCAGACCACCACCGGAACCACCACCTTAAGGTAGTATTTTCCTTCCCTTTCTTCTTTTTCATGCATCCATGCATTAATTCATACATTGAGGACAATGCATGAGATAGGTGTGGGGGAGGGTCTAACATAACTTAGGTTTTTTCTTTTTATTTAAAAAAATAAAATAAAATAAAAATTAACAGTTTCTTTATTTTTAAAATTTTTTTGAAAATAGAAACAATATTTTGACATATTTTATGTAAGAAATTAAGTCAATTTTAAGGAATAGGAAAATCCAAATTAGGATTTCTTATACTTGGTCAAAATACGATTATTTGTTTGATTTTTAGGGTTAGGAAGATAATTTGTCAAAGTAATTTAGTCTTGATCTTTACCTTGATGTAATATGCACACTTATATACTTACACACTTAGGGTTCTAAAACAAAGATTCTTATGTCTTAAAAAAAATATTTAAAAAAAAAGAAAAAAATATAAAAGATAAACAAATCTAATTATTGATTAGCTAGGTGCTTTGGCCTAAGCAACCTTTAGTATTTATGCGAAAGATGATTAGATAAGTTTGAAAAAAATATATATAAAAATCCTCTGATTAAGCTGGGTATTTGTGCCTAATAAAGCATAAGTATTCACGCCTAAAAGGGGTTCATATAACAAAATCCTTAGTTTTATGGCCTTGTTTGATCGAGTCCTTAAGTCCTTGGGGTGTTTTCTCACCCGTGCCCTAAGACCGTTTGGGGGAGTCATCGATTAAAGGCTCATTACATGGGCAGATTAGAAAGCCTAATAGAACTAAGGAATAATACTACAAATATATATATATATATATATATATATATATATATATATATATATATATATATATATATATATATATATATATATATATATATATATAAGGCATAAGAGTTAGAGTTAATGAACCCTTAGTCAACATTTTCACGGTCACAAGGTTCATATGACTTAGGGTAAAGTAATAGACTAAATGAGAAGTACAATTTGACTCCTTACTTTGATTAATAACAAATTTTTGAATAGAGTCTAAGTTTAGGAATGAAAAATTCAGTTTTCCTATACCTTATAGATTACTTAAATCTTACAATTATATTTCAAGTATTTTTCTCTCTCAAAATGCTTTTCGAAAATACTAACTCTTTGTTTCTCTTTTTTTATGGATTTTGTGGGTGTAATCCACTGAAAACCCTCACGAGACAAAACTTGTCCTCTAGGGGAAACCTAGAGGTTTAATGGTTTGTTGCACATGCTCAGTGCAATCGAGTGACCTGCGAAAGTGGTCTAATAATCCTTAGTATAGTTTAGTTGTTTTGCTCGAGGACGAGCAAAAGATAGGTATGGGGGTATGATTGGTCACTAATATTGCACATTTATTATCATATTCTCATACTTATTATAGAATAAACTCTGCTTATTTTTAATTAAATGTTTAATTTATTTGCAGGCCCATTCCTAAAGGAGAGTGAAGAGAAATGAGCCCAAAAGCCCATCAAATTCTGAATTAAATCAAAATTAATTTGAACTCAGTAAATCAGGGCAGATCAGGTCGGTTCAGATCGGTTGAAAACTAGTTAGAACAAATTCCTACAAATCGATCGATAGAAGCAAAGGATCAAAGGCCATTTCGTCAAAATCCCGGACTTAAACAGCAAATCCAGCTGAAGATAAATACAAGTCGCGAAGCCGGGGAGTTCCACCAACAGGGTGTGGCCACCTGGCCACACCCTGGCCGCGGAAACGCGGCCAAAGCTGCGTTTCTGCGGCTTTGTTGGTGAGTTAGGGGGAGCGTTTGCTCCCCCTATCTTCATACGCTCCTATAGGTTGGGTTTTGCCTATAAATACTGGGATTTTCAGAGCCAAAGGGGGACGACCATGCAGAGATAGGAATTAGTCCAGTTTTTTATTCTTTGTAGTGTAGGTTTTTGTTTTTCTTTTCATGTAATTTTTAGTTTTAATTTATGTAAATCAGAGGAGATCAGAGTTTCATAGGAGAACGAGAACGAAGCTTGTGCTGAGAGTGACACCGGTGTAAGATTTCCTTCTTTTCTCTTATTGTTATAAAATCAAATCTGTAGTTCCCTTTGTATGTACTTTGTTTTTGTGTTCTTCTTCTTCTTCCTTACTTTTCTTCTTTTGGTACAATTGTTATCCAAGTGAGTCTAAAAGCATCGAAAGAGCCTTACCTTTGCGAGTGCCACCGATAGCCCATGACGATGGATTTTGAGTTTCATTCTGTATCACTTCATACTTGCAACGTCTTGATGATATAATGTAGACGAAACGGGAATCAACTCTTATGGGCTATACGTTGATCGCCTCACTTCAAGGTAACATCATTGCAAAAGATTCAAGGTAGATATTTAGCCAAAAGAAGTAAGTAATTTTTAGTTTCTTTTCTTTTATTCTTTAGTTTAGAACACCAACAACACCCACTTCTTTCCATTTTCAATTTCTTTGTAAATAATCATTTTCCATTTTTTCTCCACCTTCTCATTCTACCACTTTCTTCCTCACTTAACTTTAACCTAATTTTTCTCTTTTACTTTTAAAGAACTAAAGAAGAACTTTAACCAACTTTGTATCTTAAAAGAAGGCTTACTAAAAAGCTTCCATCGCTAGTCCCTCCTTGTGGATCACGACCCGCATAGCCACTTGCTATTGCGGTAGAATTGAGTACTTGCACATCTCTATTTTAAAGTTCTGAAATTCTGTATTTTTGTGCAGGTTCAAGCTCAATCAATTCTCATATAAATCTTATCCTTCATTTTCATCCTTTTGTAAGAATCTCCCTTGGCACATGGTTTCTAAGAGGGTCTTGGTTGAATAGTCTAAACCGTTATAGAAAATTTAACATTGTCGCTATTTCTCTATTCCATGACGAGGACATTGGACAAGGAGGTCATTGAAGTGTTCAAAGTACCTCCGAAACAGTTCGCTAGGTTCTTTCTTGAACTGCATGATATTCTTTCTAATGAGAGTGGTCTTATGAATTGGATAGAATTCCTTCTAGAAGACCTTGATGAAACCATCCTACAATGTGATAGAGCCGACCGTTAAACTGTAAAGCCATTTCTCGGTAAGTCCTTAAGAGCAAATGAAACAAATCTTAACCTAATAGCATCATCTACAAGGTGTGGGATTTTCATCATTAAGCATACTTCCTCAAATTCTCTTATGAAGAATAAGTATCTTCAGACTCTAAGCCATGAAACTTAGGGAGTGTGTTGATGAACTGAGGCTTGAGCTCAAAGTTGTGCTCACCTACCGATGGAAGTGGGATGCAAGATGGAAGTGTGGTTCTAATGGGATAAAACCTATCCTGCAAAGATGTCGGTTGAGTCATAACCGAATCTGGTTTGGATTCTTGTTTGGGTGGTGATGTGTTTCTAGTTAACCTAGATGTGATTGGGTCTCTCGACCACACTTGCATATACAAACATTACCACAAATAAGTTCACCAATAGTCAACAAGAAAAAGAAAAAGCAACCAAGTCTAGTCTAAGATAAACCTTGACCTAGATAACTCCTAACTGGTTGATTGTCCACAGGAGCTATAATGTAGACTTCGACCACAAGCTAATTAGCCAGTTTATGGCAAGATTGGTGGGAGGTATCCATACAAAAGTGACGGACCTAATTAAGCCAAACCACCAGCCTTCGAGGTTTCGCCCCTCAATCCCTATCCTTAGACACTGATTTGGCAGGAGTCAAATTCTAACACCTTCCCCCTTGGGATAATCTACTAATGAGTTTGAGATGTCTCTAATGCCAACGTCTATTAGATTTTAAGTTAGGGTTAGGCTATGCGTGCTTGGAGATAGTTTGTGGGCTAAAGAAGGGTAATGACTTCCCCACCTTATCTTGTTTTGGGTTTTGCCCTTAAAATAGATTGTGCAACTGTGCAAGTATAAAGTAATGGTAACAACCAAAAAGCAAGTAAATCACCCAAGAATGTTTCTTTGCTAGATTCTATTCAAACGTACCTTGTCTCCAGCTTTCTTAAACAGTAATTATAAAAGAAACGTAACTAGACAAATGCCTAAAATGCAAGTCTAAACATTTTTTAAGCAATTGGCAATCAATCAGATTGCTGTTGGATTAAAAACAGGGTATGTGGATATCAGATATAGCAGAATTAACACAAAAAACTGTATTTTTGCAAAACATTATGTCCTGCAAAAAAAAGTTTTTTAGTACTCCAAAAAAAAATTAAGCTTTTGAACTGCAATTTCTTGAAATTCTGTTCCTACTTTCTAGAGTAGGGCACAGAATAACAAGTCTTCTCCTGCAATGCTTGAGCGCTAAATCTGATTTATTGATGGCCCTAAAACAAGACACCAAACTTGTTAAAAAATAATTATACCGTTCTCTCCCCGGCAACGACGCCAAAAATTAGATTGCAAGTAAATGCAGTGAGAATTACCGTCTAATTTTGGGCTAACGGGTCGTGTCTACGAGGAGGAATAAGATGAAAGCTTTTCGATATATTGTTTCAAAATCAAAGAATGGTGTTGGTATTTTTAATGCAAAAAGAGAATAAAGAGTAGAGAGATGATTTAAAGAAAACTTAAAATTTGAAAAAGGTTTCGGAGAAAGTGATCTTTAAAAGGTTTGAAGAATGATTGGTTGTTTGTTTTAATATATGAAGAAAAAGATATGGGCTCACTATCTTACTACTCAATGATATGTTCTTCTCTTGAAAATTTCAGTGCCTCAACGTGATCATAAGCATAAACTTAAGTTTGAATTTCAAAAGTCTTAAGTAAAGCAAATAAGATTGTTTGAAAATGTCAACTCCTTTTTTAAGAATTCATATTGAACTGAATGTTAAATCATCAAGTCGTCTTTCAAGTATGAAATAAAAACAAGTTCAAGTGATATTTCAAAAATGAAAGTTTTAGAAATTCATACCCATCCTTATGTACCTTCAGAACACTTTCAAAGAAACAAGGCTTAGTTTAAGCATTCATATGATTTTGTTGGGTTCTTTGCATAAAATCGTTCAAAATAAGAGGATCAAAGAGAGATGACAGTGAGCCCAGAAGGAAGAGATTTAGCTATTCATTACTAAAAAGAAAATATTAAATTAAAATTCAACATACCCATGAGTTGGAGAAGAAAAGAAGTCTGTCGAATCTTTATTGATGTCACTTCTACTTCAGATTACAATCACTCTTTCTCTCTCTCACTTTGTTTTGAACTGAACTATGGATGAAGTGAACTGAACTACAGATGAAGAACTGAGATACAACTTTTCATAAACTATCTAACAATGAACTTGAACTCTAAAAATAAAGAGAAAAAATTTAAACTAGTCTTCTGTCCCTTCTTCAGTAAACTCCCTGCCTTTTATAGTCAAAAAAACCAGAGGGGAGAGGAGTGAGGAGATAAGGGGAGCGCTCCCCTTATCTCCAAGAGATGGCCGCGAAAATGCGGCCAAAGCAGCGTTTCCGCGGCCTGGATGTGGCTATTTGGCCACATCCAGGGGGAGATATGGCTGGCATTGGTTTTATCCCCTTTTATCTGACGGATTTTCTGTTTGATATCTGGTTTTGATCTGACCTTCAGTGATCCTCAAGCTAACCGAATTGGATTCAAAAAGTCGATTTAATCAGTTTTATTTGATGTGATCCTTCCTGGTATGCACTGATCTTCAGCTGGGATCATGGCTATCCTCCTGAATATTTATCCCTTCTTTAATTGAGATTTAAATTTAATTAATCAGAATTAAAGTGGGCTATTGGGCTCAATTTTCTTCCACCTCCATTAGTGATGGGCCTACACATTATTAAAAAAATAAGACTTATCAATAGAATTTATTAAATAATAAACATGGTTATGCGACAATATATATGCAATATCTGTGACCGATCAGATGTAGAGGCGGGGCTCAAACAAAAAAATCAAGTGTATGGAATTTTAGCTCAAATGGAAATCTTTAAAGAAAAAA
>JAVJIF010001302.1:0-251563 GCA_038442645.1 Agave tequilana | reverse complement strand
TTATATTGTGATGCCCTTCAGATTGAAGAACGCGGGGGCGACATATCAAAGAGTTATGAATACAATCATCTACGAACATATATGCAAAATAATGAAATGCTACATAGACGATATTGCAGTAAAAAGTCGTGTCAAAGGTGATCACATAGCAGATCTAAAGAGTAAAGCGCGATAGGAGGTGTCGACGTCAATTACACCGAATAAAACCTTTTTCTCAAGCTCTCTGATGCCATACAGGTATCGATCCCCTCGGTATTGTCTCCGACTCGCTTTGCTTCGCTGCCTGACAGCATGGAGTAGCGTTATCTTACTTCACCATGATACGACTCGCCCTTCATGCAGATCCGAGCGCATTCCTCCTTGTTCCAATTGGTTAATGAAGACGCATTCGATATCATGCGGGCGCGTCAATTGAAGATGAACCCCCCAAATCTTCCTGGGGGTAGCCATTGCAAGTTCCTTGGATTTGTAGTGACATCCAAAGGATTCACCTCGACCCAGAGAAAGTTCACGCCATCCAGGAGATGCAACCTCCAAGGAACCTTAGAGAACTTAGAGGATTTAAGGGTGACTAGCCTACATGCGGAGGTTTATCTCAAATCTCTCAGGACGATACCAACTCTTCACTAAATTGATGAAGAAGGGTGTCTCATTCATCTGGGATGATGTTTGCCAACAAGCGTTCGAGGAAATCAAGCGGTACCTCACGCATCCGCTTATCCTTACAACTCCGTATCAGGAAAACTTTCCTGATATACGTTCGAGTTATGGATCATTCTCTAGGAGCTTTACTGTCCCAGAATAATTATCAGAGACAGAGCAAGCAATCAATCTACCTGAGTAGAATCATGATCAAAGCTGAATATCGATACAATCCGATCGAGAAAGAATACTTAATATTGGCATTCACTATTCAGAAGATGTGACACTACTGGTGGGCCAAACCATACATGTCATATCAAAAGTCAATCTTTTAAGATTGCTTATGACGAAGCCATCGTCGCTGAATGGTCGACGAAATGGGCCATATTGTCCCAATACGAGATGCAATTCCGGCCACAAAAGCTGTGAAGGGAAAGCCGCAGTGGCGGACTTCTTGGCTGAACATCTAGATCCAAGAACGATCAAATTTTATGAAGATCTCCCAGATGAGATCGCTGAAGTTTGCATGACCCAGACGTCTTTCGAAGAACAGGTGTGGCGCAACTCTTCTTTGATGGCGCATCAAGAACGGATCCTCGAGAAAATATTGTAGTAGGAGTGGGGTAGTACTTGTCTCTCCACAGAACTACGTAATCCCTCGTGCATTTTTATTAACTAAGCCGTGTTCTAACAATATAGTGAAATATATGCTCTCTTGATCGGGATACAAATTGCTGATGAGATTGGCATTAAAATCTCGAAGCTTACGGTGATTCAAAACTCATCGTCAATCAGGTTTGTGGGGAGTACGAAGTCTGACATGAAGACTTGGTGCCCTATCACAACGCAACCATCTACATGGCGGAGAGGTTAAAAACTTTTACATTGATCACGTAGCTCGCCAGCAAAATGCGCATGCATATTCACTGGTGTCCCTTGCCGCTTCCTTGGCTCTTCCAGTTAGAGCGACAGAGAAAGTACTCGTTTACAGTTATGACTTGTATTGTCCAAAATTCGCCCTTGAAGACAACCAAATGCCACAGGAGACCTTCAAGTAAAGAAGCTCTAGACTTCAGTAGGTTCAGAGCTCAAGAATTGGCGATTCCTATACATCGACTACGCCTTGTACGGTATACTACCCGACGACCTCAAAGAGGCGACCGCCATCAGAAGGAAAGCCCCTTGATTCTATTACAATGCGATTACAAGAACATTGTATCGCCGATCGCATGATGGAATCCTCCTCCGCTGCCATCACATAAAGAGGCGCATGAGGCACTTAAGGGAGCTCACGACGGTACGTGCAGAGCTCACCAGCCTGATCTGAAGCTTGGCGATCGATTTCGAAGGCTCGGATACTATTGGCCGAAGATGATCCCTGACGCCATCGCTTACGCTAAGCGATGCCACACCTGTCAAATTCATGGTGACTTCATTCATTAGGCACCAGGACATCTTCATCCTGCGACTTCTTCCTGGCCATTTAAGATGTGGGGAATGGACGTGGTTGGTCCTATCAGCCCACTTCATCCAAAGGATATCAGTTTATCTTATCTTTGATTACTTCTCCAAATGGGCGGAGGCTACCCCTCTGAAGGAGGTGAAGACATCTGACGTGATCAAGTTTATCAAACATCATGTAATCTATCACTTTGGCGTGCCACGATGGATTGTCCATGATAATGGGTTTCAGTTCGTCAGCCAAGCGTTCCAGAGATTCTGCAGCAAGTTCAAAATCCGAAGTGTGTCTTCGACGACCTACTATCCAGCCGCTTACGACCTTGCGGAAGCTTTCAACAAGACCATTGGAAAACTTCTCAAGAAGTTCGTCTCAAAAAGTCAACACGACTGGGACAACAAATTAGGTGAATGCTTGTGGGCTTATCGCACAACAGTGAGAATCTTGACAAAAGCTACACCATTTTCATTGGTGTACGGTGTGAAGTACTCTCGCTGGAAATTCAGATCCCATCTTTACGCGTTGTTTTGATAACGGAGATGATGGATGAGGAGAAGCATCAACTGCGACTCCAAGAGTTGGAAGCTTTGTCTACAAGCTCAACAACAAATCGATCTTTATCAAGCTTGAATTTCCAGAGCCTTCAACAAGAAAGTTGAGGAGCGGACTTTCAAAAAAGGCGATTTCGTCTTGGCTGTCAGGAGGTTAATGGTGATGACGCACAAGACAAAAGAAAATTCCAACCTAAATGGGAAGGACTGTTTGTAGTAAAATCAGTGTACTCAAATAGAGCTTACCGCCTAATAAATGAAGAAGGCGACATGCTCATGATGCCAATTATTGGCAGGTTCTTGAAAAAGTACTATCCATGATCAAGTTAACACTACACCTCTGGCGAAGGAGTACATACCAGGATCATGTTAACGTTACACCTCTGATCCACCCCCTCATGGAAACCCTTTCCAAACGAGATCGACTCTGAATCTCCCTTATTGCTCAGATGGATTAGGGTTTGGGATCCAAGATGTTTGAGAGAGCACCAAAGGAAGGCACCTATGGAAGAATTATCTTCAAATGATTACATCATCGATTGATTATGTCCAGTCGATCGAACATCAAGACCCAAGGATGAATGATGTAAACATTGAAGAAAAGGCAAAGACAAACCATTGGCTTTAGCCTTGTCACTCTTCTTTAACAAACAACGTCGAGTCGAACGAACGTCAGGAGCTAATGATGCACGATGTCAATATTGAAGAGACAGAGACAAACTAACAAAGTTTTAGTCTTGTCATTCTTCTTTAAAGGAAAATCGCTCCTCTCCAACTTAGTCGATCAAAACCTTAGCCCACAACAGATCATTCAGATAAACTCAGTGAATGAGTTTATCTGATAACTTATCAAACCAAACTCATTGAAGAAGGCTCACAAAGGATTTCTGCAGTGTTTCCACATTCATATCAAAAGTATGGTAACCGAACATAGATTGACGAGGAATCTTAAACCCCTCGGTGATTCTTCCCCACAGAGTGGGGATTCACTTTTTTAATCCCCAGCAGGGTTCAAGAAGTCATCTGCAGAGTAAAAAAATAAGATACCATGTTACTTGGAGTCACACCAAAATCTGACGCCTCTGATGGCTAAGGATAGAGGAAAATGTTGGCTTTTAAGTCCAACATAAGTCCTCTACAACTCATCATGCTGAGGAAAAAATATGGCTAGCTCAACTCAAACGGTAGTTGGTAAAAGCACATCAAAACTGTTGATAGCTGAGGATTTGCTAAAAATCCTAAGTGGGCTTGATTCCGCCTTTCCCTCCAAAATTCCTTACCAATTTTCTTCCATGGAATAGTAGGACCATAAAAATACATGTATCCATTTTCTCGGTGAAATGAGCACAGACTTGTCACGTTAACAGTAAACCTCTGACAAGTCATTTTTCTCGATCCCCAATGGAGTCTGTCAAGTTAACATTAAACCTCGGATGATAAAATTTCACTAACTACGCACTCAAAATCTCTCCGCTGTTATGTTAATATTACACCTCTAATGGTAAACCTCTCATACCCCCGGAAAATATATGTTCATCGTGTTAATATTACACCTCTAACAATTCATTATATTTTCACTAAAATTCTCTATCAATTCCCTCCCATGGACTGGTAGGTCTACAAACTCAATCACTGTTATGTTAACACCACACCTCTAGCAGTAAGAAGTTTCAATACTCCCCAGCGAGTATGAACTTTAACATGTCAGCTCCCTTATATGGAGTCACATGTCTTTAAAATTGTCAAGTTAACACTATACCTCTAAGAATCCAAGCTTCACTTGTCAATTCTCCTTAATAGAATGATAATTCCTCAAAATTGCTCATATCATAAACCAACTCTTGTCATGTTAACATTACACCTCTGATAAATTACTGTTAAGTGTAATATCACACCTCTAACAGTGATCAAGTTGCTGTCAAGTTCAACATTAAATCTCTGACAGTCACTTCCCTCAGGCTTCCATATCGAAGTTGAGACGAGCGATGCTAAGTTTAATATCACACCTCTAGCATCCGGTTCATTGTTAATTTAACACTACACCTATGACAATCACTTTCTCTCGAGCTTCCGCATCGAGGCCGAGATGATCAATGCTAAGTTCAACATTACATCTCTAGCACTCAATGTCAAGTTCAATATTACACCTCTCACATTATCCCACTGTTAAGTTCAATACTACACCTCTGACATTACCCTAATGTTAAGTTTAACACTACACTTATGACAGTGGTATCTTCAATTTTCCCAACGAAACTGAAATTCATGTGGGGCTAAGTTAATATTACACCTCAGCTCACATCCTTGTCAAGGTAATATCATACCTTTAACAAGATTCAATCTAATCTGTTAAGTTAATATCACACCTCTAATGATAAAGAAATACTCATAGATCCCGACAGGTTTAGTCTCACTTGTTATTTTCTTCAATAGAATGATTTAACAGTGCTCTATCTAATCTCCAACCAAGTCATAATTACGTTAATACTAAACCTCTGATGATAGACTCGACCACAATCCCTTGCAGAGTGAAAACTTCATTTGTTATTCTCTTCCATAAAATAACAAATCTATCAAACTTGTTCAACTACAAGTCTAGTTCTCATCGTCAAGTTAACATTACACCTCTGGCGGTAATTTCTTCAAAATCCTTAATGGATTTGTCCATACTTGTCATTCTCATCCATAGAATGACAAGCTCACAAGATCCGTTCTATCTCTGTCAAGTTAATATCACACCTCTGACAGTAATTCTCTCAGATTCCCTCGTGGAACTAGAAACATCAAGTTTGCGTCTTGATAAAACATGAAGTCTGTGTCCCTTCAGTAAAGTGAGAGCTGCGTCTCCACTTCGACGTTCGCGTCTCTTCAATAAAGTGAGATATATGTCTCCACTTCGACGTTCACGTCTTTTTAGCAAAGTGAGAGTTGCGTCTCCACTTCGGTGTTCACGTCTCTTCAATGAATGAGAGCTGCGTCTCCACTCTAAATGAGATCTGCGTCTCTTCAATAAATGAGAGTCGCGTCTTCATTATAAACGAGGTCTGCGTTTTAAGTGCGTGAAAGCTGTGTCTATACGGCAAACGAGAGTCGCGTCTCTACTTCAATGAGGTCCGCGTCTCCAATACAATGTAACATTTAAGTCTACAAGAGCTGTGTTCAGTTTTACTTCTGCAATCAGTTCAACAGTACGCTGGCAAAAGCAGTTGACGATTTCTCCCGGTTAAACAGTACACCAACAACCAACTCAAGGCACCGATAAGGTCTAGACTTTGTATCTGAACACTCACGATGATCATCTTTGGTGGCTTCAAAGAGTTTAACAGTACACTCGCAAAGACTAGGATCCAGACAAGATTAAGTTCAGGGTATCTCAGAAGATTGCCAGTCTAGTCTTGAGAGCCCATTGTCAAGAGAAAAGTCCAAAGTGTTTCGAAACCCGTTCCAGTCAACTGCGGAGTTTCGAAAATTTTAGAGGGGGTTCTGTAGATTGTCTAAAAATCACTGGAGACAAGTCATCAAATACAGAGCTCATACTTCAGACGCAAGGCTGATTCAGGCCTGCGTTCAAATCTAAATGCGAGGCTAATCAAAGCCAATGTTCAACATCAAAACGCGAGGCTCACTCAAGCCTGCGTTTCAGCATCAACGCAGAGCTTGCTCGAGGCCCGTGTCTCAGCTTCAACGCAAAGCTCGCGCCAAGCCTGTGTCTCAGTATCAACGCAAAGCTCGCTCGAATCCTGCGTCTCAATATCAACACAGAGCTCAACTAAGACTGCGTTTCAGTTCAAATGAGGATGTCAGCCACATTTACGTTTTCACAAGAACGAGGGCCTGAAGCCCTGCGTTTCAACTGCAGGATAACCCTGCATCTCTGTTATAACTGCCCCCATTACTGGGTCAGTTACTACCCACGTAATGAGGGGAGTTAACGCCCATTATGGAGGGATTCTAGGGATAATTTTACCCTTGGAGCTCCCTATAAATAGATAAGATTGCTATTGAAAGAGGGCGGTGGGGAATTGTTGGCTGGCAAGCTGCTGTTGAATAGAGAGAATCCAAGGAGAGGATCAAAAGAGTCTTACTCTTTTAAAAAAAACTTGCTGCGTTCAAGTTTTCTTAGATCTCTTTGAGATTTCATTCGATAAGAGCTGTGCTACTCTATCAATGGTCCAAGGAGAAAGATCCTGAAGAAGCTAGGCGTTCACCCGGTCAATGGAGAATAAGAATCACTCTCCACCGCCACGCAAAGAACCCGACACTAAACAAAGAGGATATTTGAGTTTGAATATCTCCTCTCTCTTGTAATTGGATTTGAGTTATTGTAATTTTTCATTGATTCAAGAAACTTTGCAATATTTTCAATTTCCGACACGAACACTTATTAGTTAGTTGTGCACCGTACTAAGGTATCAAAAATAATATATTTGTCTCTTTGTTCATTTCCTCTCCTCTCTCGCACACGGTCTTCTCTCGCTTTTTGTTCCCTTTAACGCGGGGTCAATCAAGTCACACCTCATGTCCTCGCCCCTCTCCTCTCCACCTATTTATGTCTCACTCCAGTTCTCTCCTCTCAACATCCTAAGGACTAATGTGCTGCAATATTTGTAATCTCACTACTTTTTCAGCTAATTTCATTAAAGTTATATATCTCCATCTTCCAAAATATACTACTCTTCAAGCGCCTCATCTTCACACCACGAAAGAAACGAGACATCATGCTGGCAGCTAACAAAACCATCTTCAACCTCTCTGAGCTCCCCTCCGAGATCCTCCTAGATATATATCCTCATATCCTTATCTACTACTTTATGTAGCCATGGCGTTAAAATCTGCCCACTCTCTCGACATTCATGCCGTCAGTTCCTGTGCACTAGTGTCCCATCACGCTCTTTTCTATCACTATCTCAAGAAATCTCACTACAAGTTCCCCTTCTATGACACATACTGTCACAGGGCGAGGATGAGGAAGATGACTCCAACTACGCTGGATAATGTTGTTTGATAACCGAAAGTATCATCGACATCCGCTTTCATCTAGATATTGTTAGCTTGGCCTTTAACTTCATGGCTGTCATGACTTTTAATAGTGATCGAGTCCAAAAAGATGGATTATCGACTATCTCTTTGTCGATGAGGTGGTGCCTCTGAATTCCTCAGTGCCCGACATCATGGAGGAGGACTGTGACAATAGCTGATGCTTATCCAATTGTTATGCATCAATTTGAGGGCTTCTTTTTCGCTTGCTTCCGTCGACAATGCGTAACTATATGACTGAAAAATAACTGTTGGCCTTGAGGTCGAACAAAGGAAAATGGTCATGTTCTTTTCTAAGACCATTTTTAATGTTATTTTATTTTATTTTTAATGTAATATGCTAGTGCAGGTCACTTGGCGACATTTTGAACACCTCTAACAGTTCTTGTTTCACATCATGGCTTAAAGGTATCAAACTCATGATTTAATATATTTTTCCTTTATTTACAATTTATTATCTTTACAATGAGTTATATATCGTATTCAAGATTTTGTTTCTAGGTGTAATTTGGGTGGTTCTGGTTGTGGAGGAAAATTCTTGAGAATTTCTCCACACCAAGAACTGTAAAAGAATAGACAGGTAAAAGCAATCATAAACAACAAGCACTTTACGTGAAAATCAGAAAGGAAAAAATCACAGAAGAGAGATTTCACCATAATATCAGGGGGTTACAATGAATTCTACAAAGTGATTTTGTGATTACAATCTTTAGGATTTGATGTAGTAATCAGAAATCAACCTCTTTCTTGATGGAGATGGAGGTGTATTTATACTCGCCTGAGCTGTCCTTGTGGATGAGGTATTTTGGATCTACATAATTGCATTATTTGGACGTTATGATTTTTTTTGTAATTGCTCATATCGTGCCACTTGAATGTTTAGATCACCATGCAGAGATATCAGCCACTATTCATAACAGCCCACATTGATATAGGGGTGTTATAATGTTTATAACATGTGCATGATCTGGTGGCATAGTTGGATTCATGAATTGCGGGGATCGTGATGTCCAGCTGTAGCAGCGCAGGAGTAGCAGGCTTCGGAGGCCTCATGTCGGAGACTTGGGTGGCTCTGAGAAGGATCCTTGTATCGATTATTGACGTCTCAGAGGGTCGTACATCTCTGGATGAGTAATGGATCGGGGTGAATGATGTCTGATCAGATGCGGTCTGAGGGCGAGACCCGAGGCTTTGTTCTTTGGCCATGTTAGCTTGTTTGTGATCTGGGCTCGCTCGAGGAGAAGCGATGCGCCCAGGAGGTGGGACACATGTCGTGATCTTGATGAGGGTCAAAATTTGACTACTATAGGGCCTCATTCTCGAAGTCTCCAGGCGAGGAGGGGAGCGGGGTAATTCCATCCTCCAGCATGACCTTCACTGAGTAGTCGGAGGGTCTTCTTACACTTCCTAGAAAATAGCTGGAGAGTACTTGAGAGCAGTTGGGATGCCTTTTCATACTTTCTTTTGATCATCAACCTGGTAGATAGTGACCATGGATGGTGCGACACCGTCGTCCATGTCTCTGGTCCCTCGGAGGAGCCTCAGCTAAGGACTGTAGGCGTGTTTTTACTGTGTGGAATAGGGGTCCCTTCCTAAGGGAGAGCGCCAGTCCCCAATATGATCCAATAAAGGGTCCGGAAGTTGTACCGGCTCAATTATGACTATCGTAATTGGAGCTGATTGTTAGACCCGAGGAGGCACTCTGTGCCCCCAACTGTTTCGAGACCCTCGACATTGGGTAGAGGCGACGGGGTGCAGGCTTCTGCTATAGGGAAGGAGAGCGCTCTCGCAAGCGATGTCTCATCAAGAGAGGCAGAGTTTCAATCGAAGAGCGTGACCCCTAGAGCCTGAGACGTGACTCAAGGAGCGCCCAGCTCGAGCGGAGCGGCTGAAGAGGAGGGAACCACATGACTACATGAGGAGTCTTCTCAACCTCAGATCTCTGGGAGAGTAAATATTGATTTGGCTCCGGATTCTTTTGTGTTACATTTTCATGGTTCAGACATTTGTTTTGCAAAAGAGACACCGGATCGACGACTTTGATGACGAGGAGTTAGAGAGGATGATGGCTGGCTATAGTGGGCGGAGGCTCTAAACCTTAAAAGGAAGAGGGAGCTGGGCAGGAAGCCCTTCCTAGCGTAATGGGGCAGCTAGAGTCTCACGATCCTCTCAACTCCGTCTATTCAGTGGACTCCAAGATCGAAATTCTTGGAGAGGCGATGCCCCCAGAGGTATCCTCCGAGATCGAAGACCTCAGAGAGGCGGTGCCTCTGGAGGATACATCCGGGTTTGTGCCTCTAACGGAGGAGCCTGCACTCGGAGTGACAAAAGTCGGCAAAATCGGTGCTGCTGTCGGGACCCGGGGTTGGCCTCCTCCTTGATAACAGCTTCAGAGCCTCAAGGAGCAAGCTCTGGCTGAGCTTGCTTCTGTGGAGGGGAGACAACACAGTGGCTCTCGGGCATGGCGATTTCCTCTAAGGATTGGAGGAGTTTAAGGCGCTCGCATCGAGGGATCAGCAGAGAATGTTAGAGAATGAGATCTTTCGAATAAATTCAAACTGTATTGTCTTCTGATAATCATGTAGCTCACCCCAGATCTTTACTTTTGCAAAATGTCGTGTTCACTATCGAATTCTTTGACAGTCAGCAGGTCGCCCTGAAGGAGAAGGAGAGGGGTAATGATGACTTGCAAAGAAGGATCGACGCCTTGACTACCGAGAATAGGGAGGCGGGTGAAGCTCGCCAGGCTCCAGTCTGACTTGGACTATGAATTGGTAACCCAACAAAGCCGGAAGGGTGAATTGGATCGGCTCTGGACGGAGTTCTAGGCGACAGAGTCGGTGTTCCGGTAGGAACTGTTCCAGGCTCGGGTGGAGCTGGAGAAGAAAGGCTCGAAGCTGGAGAAGAAAGACTCTGAGTTCCAAGCGGCTTTCCAAGGGCTGAATCTACGAATCAGCTTGCCGAAGGTGACAAAGTTGAACTCTATTGTACACCCGACTCTCAACTCATAGTAACATTTATTGCGACTCAATTCTAAATCTTCACTCTAGAAGATCCATGGAGGCTGAGTAGGTCTTCAGCTTCTCCGTCGTGACCGCCTTGGTCAGCATGTCTGTGGGATTCGGACTCGTGTGTATCTTCACCAGTGATAACTCACCGCCTTTTAAAAGAATGCGGATGAAGTGGGGAACACATATCAATATGCTTGGTTCTGTCATCATAGACTGGATTATCAACAAGATCTATAACGACTACATCTATCTAGTGGACTCTGAGATCGAAATTCTTGGAGAGGCGATGCCCCTGGAGGTATCCTCCGAGATCGAAGTCCTCAGAGAGGCGGTGCCTCTGGAGGATACGTGCGGGTTTGTGCCTCTAGCGGAGGAGCCTACACTCAGAGTGACAGAAGTCGGTGAAATCGGTGCTGTTGCCGGGACCTCGGGGTTGGCCTCATCCTTCCTGATAACAGCTTCTGTGGAGGGGAAGCAAGCTCTGGCTGAGCTTGCTTCTGTGGAAGGGAGACAACACAGTGGCTCTCGGGCATGGTGATTTCCTCTAAGGAATGGAGGAGTTCAAGGCGCTCCCATTGAGGGACCAGCAGAGAATGCTGGAGAATGAGATCTTCCAGATAAATTCAAACTGTACTGTCTTCTGATAATCATGTAGCTCACCCCAGATCTTTTCTTTTGCAGAATGTCATATTCACTGTCGAATTCTTGGGCAGTTGGCAGGTCGCCCTGAAGGAGAAGGAGAGGGGTAATGATGACTTGCAAAGAAGGGCGCCTTGACTACCGAGAACAGGGAGGCGAATGAAGCTCTCCAGGCTCCGGTCTGACTTGAACTGAATTGGTGGCCTAATAAAGTCAGAAGGGTGAATTGGATCGGCTCTGGATGAAGTTCCAGGCGACGGAGTTGGTGTTCCGACAGGAATTGTTCCAGGCTCGGGTGGAGCTGGAGAAGAAGGGCTCGAAGCTGGAGAAGAAAGACTCCGAGTTCCAAGCGGCTTTCCAAGGGCTGAAAGTTGTGAATCAGCTTGCCGAAGGTGACAAGGTTGAACTCTGTCTCTCTCTTGTATACCGACTCTTAACTCATAGTAACATTTATTGCGACTAAACTCTGGATCTTCACCCTAGAAGATCTATGGAGGCTGAGCAGGTCTTCAGCTTCTCCGTCGTGACCACCTTGGTCAGCATGTCTGTGGGATTCCGATTCGTGTATATCTTCACCAGTGATAACACACCGCCTTTTAAAAGAATGCGGATGAAGTGGGGAACATATATCAATATGCTTGGTTTTGTCATCATATACTGGATTGTTGACAAGATCTATAGCGACTGTCTATCCAGTGGACTTCGAGATCGAAATTCTTGGAGAGGCGATGCCCCCGGAGGTATCCTGCGAGATCGAGGTCCTCAGAGAGGTGGTGCCTCTGGAGGATACATCTGGGTTTGTGCCTCTAGCGAAGCCTGCACTCGAAGTGACAGAAGTCGGCGAAATCAGTGCTGCTGTCGGGACCTCGAGGTTGGCCGCCTCCTCCCTGATAACAGCTTCGGAGCCTTGAGGAGCAAGCTCTGGCTGAGCTTGCTTCTGTGGAGGGAGACAACATGGTGGCTCCGGGCATAGTGATTTCCTCTAAGGAATGGAGGAGTTCAAGGCGCTCCTATCGAGGGACCAGTAGAGAATGCTGGAGAAATTCAAAATGTACTGTCTTCTGATAATCATGTAGCTCACCCCTAGATCTTTTCTTTGGTAGAATGTCGTGTTCATTGTCGAATTCTTGAGCAGTCTGCAGGTCGCCCTGAAGGAGAAGAAGAGGGGTAATGATGACTTGCAAGGAAGGATTGACGCCTTGACCACTGAGAACAGGGAGGCAGATGAAGCTTACCAGGCTCCAGTCTGACTTGAACTGCGAATTGGTGGCCCAACAAAGCTGGAAGGGTGAATTGGATCAGCTCTGGACGGAGTTCCAGGCGACGGAGTCGGTGTTCCGGCAAGAACTGTTCTAGGCTCGGGTGGAGCTGGAGAAGAAGGGCTCGAAGCTGGAGAAAGAAAGACTCCGAGTTCCAAGCGGCTTTCCAAGGGCTAAAAGCTGCGAATCGGCTTGCCGAAGGTGACAAGGTTGAACTCTATCTCTCTTGTACACCGACTCTCAAGTCATAGTAACATTTATTGCAACTCAACTCTGGATCTTCACCCTAGAAGATCCATGGAGGCTGAGCATGTCTTCAGCTTCTCCGTCCTGACCACCTTGGTCAGCATGTCTGTGGGATTCTGACTCGTGTGTATCTTCACCAGTGATAACACACCTTCTTTTAAAAGAATGGATGAAGTGGGGAACATATATCAATATGCATGGTTCTGTCATCATAGACTGGATTATTGACAAGATCTATAGCACTCTGGCTATCAGTGTACAGTGAAGGAGTCATCTGCTCCTTGCCAAGCTCTTTCATAAAATCCTTCAGCCATAGCAATTTCTTGCAATCTTCTGTCACTGCAACAAATTCGGCCTCCGTCATAGACAAGGTGACTCTTTTGCAGTCTTGATACAACTCACTGCTCCATTTCTCAAAGTGAAAACATAACTAGTGGTGCTCTTCCGACTATCTACATCACCCGCAAAATCAGAATCTACATATCCGTGCAGATGAACGTCCATGCCATCATAGCAGAATGTCATATTTGAACTCCCTTTCAGATATATCAAGATCCACTTTACTGCTCTCCAATGCTCTTTCTCGGGGTTGCTTATATACCTGCTGACAACTCCCACTGCTTGAGTAATATCTGGCTTCGTGCAGACCATAACATACATCAAGTTGCCTACAGCTGATGCATATGGCACCTCCGAGATGAGAGCCTTCTCATCTTTCATCGTCAGAGTCTGTGCCTTTGAGAGCTTGAAGTAACCTGCGAGCGGGGATGTTCACATGTTTAGCATCCGACATGTTAAATCTCTTCAACAGTTTCTCCACGAACTCGGCTTGTGATATATCTTCAATAGCCTCTTTTTTCTCTCTGCTAATCCACATTCGAAGAATTTTTTTCTCTGGACTCAATTCCTTCATTGAGAATTCTTTCGCCAACTTCACCTTGAGATTCACAATCTCCTTTATGCTTGATCCGACAAGCATATCATTTACATACAGTAGTTGTATGATGTAGGAATTCTAAAACCACTTGAAATAGCAATAGTAATCAGCCTGCGGCTTTGTGAATTCACTGCTAATCATGAATTAGTCGAACTTCAGATACCACTGCCTCGAGCTTGTTTCAAGCTATAGAGACTCTTCTTGAGCTTGCAAACCAACTGCTCTTTTTCCAGCATGATATAACCCTGTGGCTGCATTATATAAATGTCCTCAAAATCACCATATAGAAATGCAGTTTTAATATACAGCTGTTCTACATGCAAGTCCTCTGCTGTCTCTCAGAACAGATCTAATAGTGGTTAGTTTCACAACAGGAGAAAAAAATCTCGGTAAAGTCAATACCTTCTCGCTGTTGAAATTCCTTCACAACCATCTTCGCCTGTACCTCTTGGTGTTGTCATGCTCTTCCTTTAACTGGTAGACCCACTTGTTATGCATGCTCGCTTGCTTTCTGACACTTCAGCCAAATCCCATATTTGGTTCTTCACGAGAGGCTCTATCTCATCATCCATAGCAAACTTACACATCCTTGGCTTTCACCTGTAAAAGCCTCCTCATAACACTCGGGCTCATCAGTGTCAGTTAACAACATATAGTACAAGAAAGGAGAATCTCTCTCCTGAGCTCAAGTCAAACTGGTTGATCTCAAATCACTTTGGGGGTCGAAGGCTCTACTCAGAGTTACTCATTCCCTTCCACAATGCTCTGAACTTTTTTTACTGGAACATCATCAAGTTCGACAAACTTTGAGTCCGCAACGCCCTGTTGTTTGGAGTGCTCTGAGGTGCCACTCCAGGATACTTCTCCGAAGTGCTACCTCCATCAGCAAGTCTTTGCATATCTTCTTCTCATTGAATACCACATCCTTATGCCTAAGGATCTTTCAATTTTCTAGAACACAAAATCGATAGCTATACTCGCTTGTTTCGTACCGAATGAAGATGCATCTCTTGGACTTTGGATCCAACTTACTTTTGCGATCTAGCTCCACATGGACATATGAGATGCAACCAAAAGTACGCAGGTGGTTCAAGTTTACCTCTTTACCGGTTCATGCTCCTCCGGAATCCCACAGTTCAAGGACATCGATGGCCCTTTATTGATCAGATACACCGCTGTGTTGACTGCATCTGCCCAAAACTGCTTGGGCAATCCAGCATGATCTGCATGCTCCTGGCATGCTTTATGTTGTTTTGTTCATTAGCTCTACTATCGTATTCTGATGAGGGTTTTCGAAAATTGTCTTCACTCTGCGGATTCCCCCTACTCGCGCCGAACTCTTCGAATCTGCCATCACAGTATTCACCCCAATTATCAAACTTCAAGCACTTAAACTTCTAACATGATTCATTTTCAACTTGGGCCAACTACTTAAACACATCAAACACATCTGATTTGTGCTTCAAGAAATAAATTCAGTTGAATCATCAATAAAAGTCATAATATACAATAAGCCTCCGAGAAAGAGAACTGAAGCCTTACCCCATACGTTGGTGTGAACTAACTCCAACCTTTCTGCTTTCAGACTCTCCTCTGCTTTTGTAGACGCAGTCTTCACAAAAATCTAAGTCGGTAGATGTCAACCCTGACATTATCTTTGAAGAGCATAACCTTCATTCCCTTCTCGCTCATATGCCCAAGTCTCTGATGCCACACTCCGGTATCCAACTCTGATTAAGCAACTGAAATTGATGCCCCGGAACCTGATGTCATGTAGAGGGTACCTCCCCCGTGTGCCATCACCGTGGTACCCTTCTTGATCTTGCATACATCACCATCGAACGTGGTCTTCATCCTTTCATTCGTAAGCTGACCGACAGAGATCAGATTTCTCTTCAGCTTCAGTACATGTCTGACGTTCTTCAATTTCAGCGTCGAGCCATTTGAGAGGCTAACCATCATATCGCCTTTCCCGACAATGTCGCAGGGGTTCATCATCTCCTAGATACACCTTTTCAAGTTCACATTTCACATAATTTTGAAAGATGTGTCGGAAAGTGGCGTGAAATGAGGCACCCGAATCAATCACCCATGATTCACTAGAACATCCAAGGAGAGAATTAAAGCATCAGGTCCATCGCTTTTCGTGACATACACAAAATCCTTCTATTTGCTTTTGCCTTCTCTATCCTTCTACTTGTAGTCCCTTTGAATATGCCTCTTCTCACTGCACCACCAACACTTAGCTCCCCTTGATTTGAAAATACCTCTCTGATTTGGATCTGAATTTGCCATTCCTTTTCTTTTATTTATTCATTCCACTTCCTCTCTGATTCACACTCAGGGCACTCCCTGATGTCTCATTCGACCTCGATGACTTCTTGCACGCCTCTTCGTTGAGAAGAACACCTACCGCATTATCAAACTTCAAGTTTTATGTCTCACAAGAATTGCTCACCGCCATCATGAGACCATCTCAGCCCTCTGGTAGATTGGACAATAGAACCAGCGTCTTGATTTCGTCATTGAAATTGATCTCAATAGATTCCAACTGGCTCTTAGCGTGTTAAATTCATTGAGATGCTCAGCGACGCGTCCGCTGTCCGTCATCTTCAGGTTGAACAACTTTTTCATAAAGAAAATCTTGTTTGAAGCCGAGGGTTTCTCGTACATCTTTGAGAGGGCCGCTACCAAGTCTTGGGTTGTCTTCTCCCTGGAAACGTTGAATGCAACTGTCAATGCCAGGGATAATCAGATCGCCCCTAGGGATTTTCTATTTAGAATACCTCACTCGCCGTAGGACATCTCTTTCAGCTTTTTGGCCTTTCCACCGAGAGAAAGATAAAGATTTTTTTAGTACAGGTAGTCTTCGATCTACATTTTTAAGTACCCAAAGTTCGTGCCGTTGAATCTTTCAACTCTGATCTTTCTTTCCTTTTCGCACGCATCAAGTGTCGTTGCCCTGTCGCAGCGGCCTATCTTTGATTCTAGTTTTGAGTCATGATTACTTTTGATTTTCTTTAATTTTTTAGATGATTGTTTAGTGCATATGTCATAGTTGTTATTGTTTTCGTTTGGGTTTATTTGGATTCTGCTTGAGTTGGTATTTAGAGTCTTGATTGAGTCTAGTTGGTTATGCCTTACTTGACTTATACTGGTTTTGAGTTTCTATTGTTTAGTCCCACATCGAGTATGATAGATAACTTCTCTTTGTAGGAGTTTATTTAAAGAGACTTGATTCAATAAATAAAGCAATAAATGATTAATTAAAAACTTTACTATTGGCATTGAGTTGATCTCATTTTAATTATGTTAACTGGTGGTGAGCCAAGGACCGGATTGTGATTCGAGTTCATATCCTCAATCTAAACTTTTAGTTTTGATCCTACATTAATTTTGATATCAGAGCTAAAATCTTACTCTTTTCTACCTCCACAGAAATTTTCTCTTCCAAAAAAAAATCCTTGCCACCTTCACAAAATCCTAGATTCTTCTCTAGCTTCAAAAAAATTAAAATAAAAAAATAAAAAATAAAAGAAATTAATTGTTCCTCTTCCTTATAATGACAACCCTGAACCCTAATCAATCGTTGTGTCGTCCCCGACATCACCGGAAGCTGTTAATTTTATCACATCACCACCAGTTGATGGGAACATCACACCGACTCCTTTTTGCACGAATCAGCGTCGTCATTACCGTGTCACAATGGGCCATCTTTGTTTCTAATTTTGAGTCATGATTAGTTATGGTTTTCTTTAATTTTTTTGGATGATTGTTTAGTCTATAAATCATAGTTGTCATTGGTTTTTCGTTTGAGTTCATTTGGACTCCGCTTGAGTCAGTATTTGAAGTCTTTATTGAGTCTAGTTAGTTATGTCGTACTTTAGACTTGTATGTGTTTTGAGTTTCTATTGTTTAATCCCACATCGAGTGTGATGAGAAACTTCTCTTTGTAGGAGTTTATTTAAAAAGACTCAATTCAATGAATAAAGCAATGAATAATTCATTAAAAACTTTGCTATTGGTATTGATTTGATTTCATTTTGATTAAGTCAATTGGTTGTGAAGTCAAGGATCGGGTTGCGATCCAAGTTCATATCCTCAATTTAAACTTTCAGTTTTGATCCCACATCAGTTTGACATCAGAGCTAAAATCATTCTCTTTTCTTCCTCCACAAAAAATTTTCCTTCCACAAAAAAAATACTAGCCTTCACAAAATCTTAGATTCCTCCCTTTCCTTCTCTTCTCTAGTTTAAAAAAAATCAAAATAAAAAAAATCAATTGTTCCTCCTCCTTCCTCCCGACGACACCCCTGAACCCTAATTAGTCGTCGCGTCATGCTTGACATCACCGGAAGCCCGTTGACTTAGTCACATCACCACCAACAATTGATGGGGACTCACACTAACTCCTTTTCGCATGTATTAGCGTCGTCGTCACTATGTCACAATGGCTTATCTTTTTTTCTAGTTTTAGGTCATGATTAATCATGGTTTTCTTTAACTTTTTTTGGACGATTGTTTAGTCCATATGTCATAGTTGTTGTTGGTTTTCGTTTGGGTTCATTTGGACTCTGCTTAAGTCAGTATTTGGAGTCTTGATTGAGTCTAGTTGGTTATCTCTTACTTTAAATTTGTATGAGTTTTGAGTTTCTATTGTTTAGTTCCACATTGAGTAGGATGAGAAACTTCTCTTTGTAGGCAGGAGTTTATTTAAAGAGACTCAATTTAATGAATAAAACAATGAATGATTAATTAAAAACTTTGCTATTAGTATTGATTTAATCTCATTTTGATTAAGTCAACTGGTTGTGAAGCCAAGGACCGGGTTGCGATTCGAGTTCGTATCCTTAATGAAACTTTCAGTTTTGATCCCATAACAATTTTGGTATCAGAACTAAAATCTTTCTTTTTTCCTCCACAAAAATTTTCCCTTCCAAAAATAAATTTAACCTTCTCCATAAAACCCTAGATTCCTCTCTTTTCTTTTCTTCTCTAGTTTAAAAAATAAAAATAAAAAAATAAAAATAAAAAATCAATTGTTCCTCCTGCTTCCTCCCGATGACACCCCGAACCCTAATCAGTCGTCGCGTCATCCCTGACATCACCAGAAGCCCACCGACTTCATCACATCACCACCATTCCATCGCTGTCGCTGTTGCATCACTCTGATACCCTCATCGATTGCAAGCAAGTTCGTCGTCACCATCAGAGCCCCGCCGCCACTGTTCCACCGCCTCTAGGTCCTCAATGATGTCTCCACGCCTTCCAGATCTCGTCGCCTCCGCCTTATCGTCGTCGTTAGAACACGAAAGCCCATTCTTCTTCTTTGTTCCCTGGTCGTCGACAACTCCGCAGTCCTCTTCATCGTCTTCTTCCGCCATCATCGTCGTTGCCAGCCTCCACCGCTACCGTCTCCGGCCTCATCATCTCCCCTCCCCGCTGTCGCTTTTCGCCGCCGTGAGCTGCTTTTCCCACCGCCGATTGAACTGCCTCGTTGAACCCTAGCTATCGAGCATAGGATGAGAGAGCATAACGGGTTTAAGTGAGCCCAGTTTAATGGGTCTGCTCCGCAACTCATAAGAAGACCCGACCAAGATCGATACGACTCAGCTCGTCCGACCGGCGCAATCCGAGTCCAACTTGGTTTAACTAAGTCAGATTGATCGAGTCAACTCACTTACACAGTTTAGCGAGTCAGATCGACTGAGTTAACACTGATTGAGCTGCCTGAGTCAACTCAGTCTGCAGTAGTACGACTTTCTAGAGCCCATTTCAGGCCCGTTAAATGCCAGACTTGATTCATTCTCAAAGCAGCTGATTTCCAGACCATATCGCCAATTTCCAGGATCACTGTGGTTGGTTTCATCTTTTCGGTGCGTGCATATCTTTGAGGTATTTCTAAACTCATCAATTCTATTTTTTTAGTAGTATTAGACATTTGCCTGCACACAATTAGTTTATCTTTTGTGCTATAAATTTGTTTGTTGTTCCACTAAAACTGGTGAGAGTGTGAATCTGCTAGCCTTTTATTTTCTACAATCTGGATATTAACTTAGAACTATTTCTTGAATCTAGGCACACGATTAATTTATCTTGATAGCATTTTAGAACGACCAAAATTACATAAATTATTTCTATTATTTGGTCGCCTTTAATTAAATTTTTTGTGCCAGAGTGTTAAATAAGTTGTGGGATAATCTAGTGAGTGTTAGTGACTTGAACTACCTACTGATTTTAAATTTTCATGTGCATCTCACATTCAATTATTGTTAGGTGATAGGATTAGTTTTCTTTCTTATTAGATTGCATTTATATTTCATCTTAGTTGTTCATTTGCATTTTTGCTCTAGTTTTTTGCATTTAGAAAACTCCATTTGCATGCCCATCCGTAGTGGAACACAGTACCACCCTTGAGAACCAATTTCTGAAATGGATCCCAACATTGCCAACATCACAAAATCTTGGAATACATATCCGTTCGATTGGGCAATGTCGAACAAGAATTGAAAAGCAATAGAAAACGTGAAACTGCGGAGAATGTTAGTGAGAATAGACCTCGTCCTAAAAATCGCACGTCTAGGAATAATATTCAGATTGATCATGATGGAATGAACATAAAGAATATATTAAACTAGAGGCACTCACTTTTGATGGTCAGTTGGATTCCCAAAATTTTCTCAATTAGACATCATACATGGATCATTATTTTAATCGGTATGATATGTTTGATGAGAGAATAATCTGATTTGCCAAGATAAAATTGGTTAGTCAGGCTAGATAATATTGGACTAATGTTGAGAAGCTGATGAAATTTAGATATCAAAAGCCCATTCAGACTTGGGATGAGATGAAGTGAAACTCCAAGAGAAATATCTGCCTCTGTCGTACAAACAGTGCTTACTTAATCAGTGACAACATTTGACTCAAGGCAATCGACCAGCGTCGGAGTACATCAACCAGTTTGAAATTTCAAAATAGGTATGGTGAGAATGAGTCTGATTCCATGGTTTTGTTTAGATTTCATTTAGGACTTAAGGAAGACCTTAGACAAGAGATATTGTAACGCCCAATCTCGCGAGTACGGAGAGTTATTGTGACTTACATACGCAGGGCGAAATACCCTCACATATGTATGTTAAGCATCAGTACATGTAAGAATCAGAGTACGGAAGCACAGTGGTAACATACATTCCAATAAAACAGTATAAATACACTGTTATTACAGAGCGTGATCCAATAATTACAAAAATATTACATCACCAATAGGCGCAAAAGTATGTTTACAAGGAGATACACACAATATAAAAGCTGGTAGATGCTCATAAGCAGCAAAAGTGGATCTTGAGAGCCGATCAAGGGGGTTGAAAGAAAAGAGTTACGGACGATCTACAGCTAATCTATCACGCTGCTACTGTGCAAAGAAGCTCCACGGGAGGGTCCACTACGTCCAAGTTCCGAAATCTGGACATGCAAGTCTGGGGGTTGTCAGAAAGTAACCCAACGAGTATGTAAAATGAAGCCAACTGACATGCACAAGAAAGCACACGTGTATCGATAAATCTGAACAGAAAAGCATATATCAAAAATCGTGTCGTGAGGCACACACAAGCATTGCAATGAGGCAATCAAGTAAAGTAAATATGGGCAAAACCAGTTGTATAAACTCATATTGTGGATTCAGGAGATTAGTACATCGAGGGATGATCCAAACAAGAAAACCGTCATATATATACCTCATGTCACCATCATCTGAGTGTATACAACCCGAGTTGTCCTGAATTATTATATTAGTATTTTGTTATTATACTGACGTGATTCAGGCATGCAAGTCAGGAAATTCAATAACACAGATATTATTTCAGGCAAGTGGTGCACTACTATTATACAATCAATAATAATCAGTATCGTTTGTTATTTTAGTCATTCCCTACCAATAACCCATACCACTAGTTATCCACATCGGAGTTCTAACTCCAATAGTACTCATCCAAATTACGATACATGATATCATTACCTGAACGAGGGAGTGATTAAAAACCTACGCACCTTATATTATCACTGTATACAAAGCAGTGTACCGAGAGTCAGTCAAGCAAGTACAGTCCGGTAAACAAGAATATCCGGAGTAATTATTGTATTACTGAAATGATAACATGCAGGAGGCAAGCAAGGTAACTTAATTTTATAACGATAGTAATAATCAGTATCACTTACTATTTGATTAATTTTCCTCCAGTGTCCCATACCACTGGTAGTTCATACCAGAGTCTCTACTCTAGCAGAACTCATCCGATCCATGGCACGCGTATACCATTATTCGAATGAGGGAATGACCGAATAACATCCACTTCTGACATTATTATTGTTAGGTAATTAAGTATATCAGGTGTAGCGAGAGGTTGTTTTCCATTAATTTGAATCGGGAAACTTACAAAAAATTATAGAAACTTACAAATAATAAAACAAAGATTACTAGAATTCTCTAAGGTGAGTTTTGAGAAAGTGTGTCGGTAGGAGTTTGTTCAGCGCACCCACTTTGTCCCTTTGACGATGCGAGCAATCAGTCTTGGAGTCTTCTGCTAGGAATTTCTTCTCGCATGATTTCAGAGATTCCTTGAGAATGAAAGATTAGGGTGTTAGAACCCTGAAATTATTCTTAACTGATGAGAAAAAGTATTCTCTGAATTCTTGAAAGCTAGAGAGTAATTCCCTTCTCAATGTCTATCTCTTGGCTATCGAGCTTTTGGCTATATCTCTCTCTGTGTGCCTCTAGCCTAGCCTGGGCTATTTATAAGCCTCATAGGGGTAATCACCCCCTAAAAATCCTCAAAGGCTGAAAACAGCCTTGCTAGCCTCGCATGCGAGACTGAAAATAGGCTCTGCGCGAGCCTAGAATGCTTCAAGCGAAGCTACATAAGCAGCTACATAAGCTTTGTGCATGTCTATGGTAGCTATTCTTGCTTAATTGTCTCCACTTAATGTAGGATGTAGTGGGGGGTGTAATCGCTCACTTAAATTGGCATTAACCCCACTAAAGTAGTAGGGGTTAGCCCACTAATCCCTCTTAGGGATTTGAAAAGTTCAAAATGACCTAGAATTAGCCTTCGCGAGGCTAAAACTCCAAGCGGAGCTAGCCCACTGCGAGGCTAAGCCTCTAATGCTTCTGAGCGAAGCGAGCTATTTTGGTTGAATTTGAACTGTATGTTCAACTGTCTGCGACCTGTTTTTTAAAAGTGTCAACAAGTTAGACTTTGTATGGGCCTGTTGGAGGGTATCTAGGATTTTGTCTTTTGAAAGTGTCAACAAAATCTCCTTCAAAATTTTCTCAAATTCGTAATGGACTGGTTCAGTTTTCGAAATACTTTGAATTACTTCAGGTGTTAACCTGTTTGAAGTAAGTATAGCACATATGATGTGAATTTGACTGTTTGAAAAAAGTCATCAAATGTGGGTTAGCTTCTCTTGCGTGGCGAGGCTATGATTTGGTGAGGCTAGCTAGGTCCTAACTTCACCATTTGGCCTTTGGGATAGCGAAGTTATTTAACTTCGCTGTTGGAGCCCATTGGGCTAGCTTCTCTTGTGCGGCGAAGCTAAATATTTAGCGAAGTTATCAACTTCGCTGTCAGTACCTAGTTCTAGCTTCGCATGTAAGCTGAAGCTATAATTTAAACTGCCGCTTCGAAATCGAATCGACAGCCTGCCTCGAAGGCGAGGTTAGGCCTTAAGACCTATAAATAGGATTGTTACAGCGTTTTTAGAGAAATTACTTTCTCTTCTCTTTCAAGTTTTCTCAAAGGAGAACTTAGGATTTTCCCCTCTTCTTGTGTTCAAACAAAGAACTAGGGTTTTCACCCTTCCATATTGAAATCGATCTATGGCACCTAGATGCGCCGACAAGGAGGCCATAGCGGCCGCTGATGTGGCCGCTCCGACTGAGGAGCGACCTATCCCTGGTAGGGATTTGATCTTTAACTGAACGTATAAAAAGGTCGAAACATGATAGGCTCGGTAAAGAGTAAACCATTAAGAGTTAGATACTATCTTGTTAAATCAGGGAGATGAATCCCCACTGGGGATAGGAGAGGGTCAATTGGGTCTAAAGATTTGTCCGTTCAGAGGTAATATGGATATGACAGATTAGGAATCTAATAAATGACTACTTGAGCAAAGTATGACTATTGAAGAATTAATAGTCATTATGGCTATAGCTCGCATTATGGAAAGTTGATCTTGTTTAGGGATGGTTTTCTTTTTCTTTTTTTTTTATATTGGCTCTCTGAAACTGTACACAATTTGAGAAGAGTCTCCCATAGATGGATTGTGATTGAGTCACTCTGCTCTAAGTTGTTTGAAAATTGGTTCCTCCGGTTAGCACATCCTCTTTAATTTGAGAATATTCTGTTAAACTAAACAAAAGTTTTTTTTTTTTCATTTTGCACCCATCATTCTCTTTAACTCCTCCTCATTGTCTTTTCTGGACAGCTATGCATTTGAACTCATAAATTGAACAGGTAGTGTATTCAGTTTATGCATCCAAACGACCGGAAAAGAGATGTCGGGAAGAACAAAGGGACGGGTAGTGGTGAAACAGGGGGAGGAAAAAAAAACTAACTTTTGTCAAGTATCATGAAAATTTTCAAGTTAAAGACGACCTGACCAGATGGACCAATTTCTAAAGTTTATTAGATTTGAGGGACTTGATTGAAAATCATACGACTTTTTGGGACTCCTGAAATTTTGTGTAATTTTAGGAACCAATATAATAAAAAACATTTAGGGATGTATGATTATGTCTGATATGTTGATAATGATGTCATTGTGGATCCCGAGAATTATATTATCATCCCTTGTTATTTTTCTTTGCTATTTCATTCTCTATTTATGCTCATTTTTATTCCCTTGGCACTTTTTTGTTCCTTCTTTAATTTATATGTGATTACTATCACCATTTGTACTTTGTGCGTCTGTGTATGCCCTTTTCCCCATATACTAGTGTTCCCTTTTTGCGTCTTCTTCGGCACACTGTTCATTTACAAACTGCTTCTCAATGAATATATATTTGCTATTTATTAGCGCTTATTTTTCTGATTATCCTTGGCTGCTACCACAGACCACTCACCTCCAATGACCGAAAAGAAAAAGGAATTTTGGTTATTGATGCAAACTTACTGCTAGTTACTATGATTATTTATATTGTGACGCGGATTGATATTTAAGCTCTTTAAACCCTGCCAGGGAGGAGCGATCCGAGATTGATGTTGCAGGAGGATTTTATGTATTGTTTGGATCAGGTACAACCATTTTTCTTTAACGGTTTATTTTTCTTAATGTACAACTTCTAGGAAATATAGAGTGAGCTTTCCTCTCTTACTTAGAATTAGTATCCTGTTGGGAATGGTTTACCAGGTGCTTCATTATCTAATAGTATGATATAATTTTGGCTGTTGATTGTCTGTTACTTTTGCTAATAGGCCATATCTCCTTAAGCAAGTGTTTCACTAAACAATAAGTAATCAATTATTGTCATTAGTGTAAACGATTGCATTCTAGTTTGCTAGTTGATTGAATCAGCTAACCAATAAGTAATCCATTATTGTCGTTAGTGTTAACAGTTGCATTCTAGTTTACTAGTTGATTGAATCACACTATTCAGACTCCACTTCGTGGACTCTACATTCAAAGAGAGGAGCCCTTGTAGACTGTCTAAAAATCAATGAAGACAAGTCATCAGATAACAGAGTCCATACTTCAGACGCAAGGATGATCAAAACTATTGATGCAGTGTCAAGACGCGAGTTCGAAGCCTGCGTCTCAAACATCACTGCAGTGCCAAGACGCAGGGCTCGAGGCCCGCGTCTCAACATCATTGCACTACCAAAATGCAGGGCTCGACGCCTGCATTTCAACACTACAGCAGCGCCCAAACGCGGAGCTCGAGGCCTGTGTCCAGCATCCTCAAGCCCGCGTTTCAGCTGCAAGTGAGCCTTGCGTCTCAATTATAATTACCTTCATTACTGGTCAAGTGTTGCCCACGTAATGAGAGGAGTTAACCCTCATTATGGAGGGTTTTTAGGGGACAGTTTTACCCCTAGAACCCTCTATAAATAGCTAGAGCTGCTATTGAAAAGGGGTCAGATTTTTCAACTGAGGAAAATTAGCTTTACCAAGAGTTCAACTCTTCTACATAAACTTGATGAGTTCAAGTTTTGCCTAAATCCTTTTGAGATTTCATTTGATAGGAGATGTGCTACTCCATCAGTGATCCAAGGAGAAAAGTTCTGAAGAAGCTTGACGTTCACCCGATCAACGAAAAATAAGATTCACTTTCCACCGCTACACAAAGAACCCAGCATTAAATAAAGAGGAGATTTGAGCTTGAGTATCTCCTCTCTCTTATAATTAGAATATGAGTTATTGTAAACTTTTATTGATTCAAGGAAACTTTGCAATCTTTTCAACTTTCCGATCGTATAAGAGATGGCGACTCCGCTGGGGACTACTTTCTCCACTGACGAACAAGTTGTGGCGCAAAATGACGTCTTCATAGGAAAGACGGTCGAGTCACTTATCGTGGAATTCGACTAGGTAAAGTACGAGGAGTTTCTCTCTTCTGGCTCCAAGAGCCCCAGAGCGGCACGACAATATCACAGGGTCTCCTCAGAGATCCGCTCTCAAGTCTTTTCAGAGGCTTCCTCAAGAATGGCCTGCACAAATAACGTCATTTCTGGCTGCGTCGCCCGCGTGGCCTGCGTCAACGTCGTCCGCGAGACCCACGAGGCCAACGACAATGAGGCCAATCTCGCCATGCCCTCCTCTCAAGATTCCTCAGCTCCAGGTTACTGGGGGTCCCCGACAACTTATGAAGCGTAACCAGAAAGTTGAACGTCAACAAAGACATCACGCACGTCGACAACAGATGAAAGAAGCTGAAAAAGCCATCTGTTCAGCAGATGCAGAACGCGGGGCTCAAGCCCGCATTTCTTCTAAGCAGCACCAGACTCGTGAGACCTGCGTCTCCATATCAAAACGTGGAGTTTATGAAGTTTGCATTTTCTCGAGTTTTACCTCAGAGACGCGATGTTCAGTAACACGAGGTTCGCGTCTTTTCTCAAAGACACGAGACCCTCGTCTCCATACCAAAACGCGGAGCTCATGAAGTTTACGTTTCTGAAGCTTCACCTTACAGGCGCGAGATCTGCGTTCCTTCTTAAGGACACAAGTCCCGCGTTTTGGTGCCAAGACGCGAGGTCCGTGTCTCTCCTAAAAGACGCGAGACCCGTACCTTAAAGCGCGAGGTCCGCGTCTCTTCTGCAGAGAATGAGCCCCGCGTGTCCGATTCAAAAAGTGAGCCCTGCGTCTCTAAGACATGCATCTCAAAGTTACGGCGCAAGACTCACGTTCACTCCCTGACCGCTGAAGTCAAGGCTGAACTGGGAAGTTCTCATCTTCAAAGACTCGAGATTGGTCTCTTCAATCCCCTCCGACGGACCTAAGAGACTACTTGACAAAGAAGATGAGTGTTCATCAAATCACTCCACAATGCTGTTGTGAACGGCTCATCACAGCGGTGCTCTCCGAATGCCACTGCAGCTCACATGTAAGCAAACAATCGGTGCTCAACTGGTTATCATCAGCGTAAGTTTCCCGCTCGGCCAAAAGGTGTTGCTCTCGCACGAGGAGAACCTTCGCTGAAGCAGAATACCCTGAAGTCACTGCAAACATGATGGGTCCAACTATGTCGAATAGGACTAAAGGAAAGCAGCCGATAGTCAACTCTGACGAGTCTGACACTGAGCTGGAAGGAGTGTACCAGCATACCTGTACGCGAACAGGTACAATAGCCCCAGTGGATTACAGTGTCCTAGCCCGGGGCATTGAAATAAGCGAGGCACACACTGCCATCGTGGAATCACATGCCTCGAACTCTTCCGTAGAGAAAGAAGCCTTCGCTTACATGGCAGGGACTCTTGAAGAAATGGCCAGGCGCTTTGTACATCAAGCCCAGGTCCAGAGGGAGCAACTCGATATGATTCATGTTTAACAAGAATCTATCGACACCCTTAAGCAGATGCTTTGCAATTGCTTAAGGACAAAAAGAAGCTGAAGACCAAGACTCCTTCAAAGAAGTCCAAAGGCAAACGGAAGGAAGGGGAGAGCTCATCTTCTGCACATACTGAAGATGAACATTCCAACTCTGACTCATCCAAGCCTCCATTTAAAGAGGAGGTTAATTCAGAGAACAGGAGCACTCATTCCAAAGGATGAGCAAACTGGCGCAACATCTTGAGGCCTTAGCCAACTGAAAGGCCTCCAAGAAGCAGGAGTGGGCAGTACCCGGCTGAGTGGGATCTTATCCCATACCCTCCTAACTTCAAAACTCTGACCCTACAAGCCTTCGACGACAAGGGGTCACCGAACCAGTACATATACTACTTCAAGTCTCAAATCAGGAATGTAGTATCAAATGATGCCATCCTGGCACGTTTGTTCATTGGTATCCTGAAAGGGATTGCTTTTGAATGGTTCATGAAGCTCCCAGAAGGCTCTATCAGGAACTGGGGTGATCTGGAGAAGCTTTTGCTCACCCGTTTCTTCGCAGATGATTCGGAGATTACCATGCCAACTCTCCTGACGATGAGGCAAAAGAAAGGAGAACCACTTAAAGCATTTGTGGAGAGATTTCGGAATGTGGCACTCCGATGTCCCGCAGTATGACCCAGGCCACCTTGGTGGAAACATGCCGCCATAATTTACAAACCTCACTCCTAGCTCAGATAGGAGTGGCTGAAAGCCGTACTTGGAAGCAGTTAGTCCAGAAAGGCGAGCAAGCAAAGGAAACCGTCGCTGGGGTTAAGGCAGAAGAAGGCAAGCCCAGACCTCAGAAGTCGACGAGGCGCGTGCCCGAAGCGTTCTTTCAAGTTAAAAGGAAGGACACACTGGCAATAGAGACGAAGTCTCCCTCTAAGTCCCAACTAGCCAGAGGTGATAGTTCTTCAAGCCAGCCACGCTCCAACAAGCAGTACTCCTTCAAGGACGAGCATCTTGATTCGTTATTCAAGTTACTTAGTAAGAGCAATAGACTGAAGCTTCCTGAAGCTAGACGTCCTGAGGAGGTAGGAAAGACCGATAATCCCAATTACTGCTTGTACCATAAGATGTTGGGGCACCATACCAAGAGTTTTTCCATTTTCAAAGACATCCTCCAAGCTTTGATTGATGCAGAGGTGCTCAAGCTCGGCCCGGAACAGAAGAAGGTGACAGCTAACATGACGTCATTTCTTCAGCTCGGGGTATAATCTCTAACGCCATCCAGAGTAATTCTCATCCTAAAATGAGAACTAAGGGTAATCAATAGACCCACACCATTAGCGGGAGAAAGGTCTCATACCTGTTCCTTCTCCTCAAAGAGAGACCATGTGCGTTCATCCTGACCTCATAGAAGGTCAGCAGTGGACTACTGATACCAACAGGAAGTCCATAGGCAAAGCAAAAGTCTCGCCTTGCAATGTGGTGTGTGCTTCCTCCACGGAAGCAGAAACTGATGTCTTCTCGCTAACTGATTCTGTGGAGGAGACAATAGTCCTTGCTGCAGTGCCGAATGCACCGCTCGTAGCAGGGACTTGTTCGGGTCAGTTGTACTTAAAGAAGTATGACAAAGTGGTGGTAACCAAGAGCCAACCAAGCAATCCACGAAGCGATGGAGAAGCAAAAGGAGCTTCGATATGCTAAAACTCTCTCAAAAGACAAAGCGGAGGGATCTTCAGCACCTTACTGCTTTGATGTTTTGGTTCAGCTGGCCACATCTCAGTCAGGAGTACCCTCTATGAGCTCCTGAGACTGTTCAAGTCAACAAGGGAGGCTTGAGAGAGGCTTTAGCCGATGCTGCAGAGGCGGAAGATGAAGAAAATTACCTTCACGCCTCTCAATATGTTCCCTGCATAACCTTCACTTCAGACGACATGCAGGTTAAGGGAAAATATAATAGGCCCCTATACTTCACAGGGTATATTGAATTATCTGAGGTGAGCCGCATTCAGGTGGATCCAGAATTCGCGTTGAGCATCATGCCCCGCCAGGTCATGCAACGCTTGAGAATTGTTACTTATCGATTGAGTGCCACTCAGACTACCATTTATGGCTTCAACGCCAATGGTACGCGCCCGATGGGAAAGATCAAACTCAAATGCTAGATCGGGGACCTGAGATCTAAAGTGACGTGCTATGTTATTAACGCCGACACTTCGTATAACTTGCTGCTGGGACGACTATGGATTCATTGCAACTCCATCGTCCCCTCTATTCTCCATCAAGTCATGAAGTATGTTAACAGAAATGGAAGTTTCCGAACGTTGACAGCCGAAAGACATCCGTTCAGGGGGTAGAGAATTATACTTTACAGACTTTCTCCTGTACCAGGATTCTTTGGAAGCAAAGGAGAATCCCCAGCCAGAAGAACCACACTCTGGTAATGGAGCTGATGTCGAGCCAGAGGCAGAAGAAGAATGTCTTTGGAAGCTGAATCCTCTTGTTACGAACGTTAATAAGCTCGATGTCAATAACACCGCTAATGATGTGAGTGGTATATTAATGAAGAGTTAGATTTGGCTTATTTTTCTGTGTTTGCTATTGATTTTGTACCATCAGATACTAGTACCGATGTAGATAATGACCCCTAGTCGGCAATAGATACCCTGACTTATTGCATGCACCGGTGAGATCATCTCTCACAGCATATCAAAGCGTCGGTGATGTACAAGGAACCTTCTTCGAGGTCTCAGCAAGACGCAAAGGTCAAAAACCGATCTTTTTCGGAAGAGTCGAGTCCAAACCGATGATTCATGAAGACTCGGAAAGCGAGACCGAACCCCCTCAGTTCTCTCATTACGAGCCAAATGTACTCAAAATGAAGAAGAACATGGGGTATGACCTAATAAGTGGTCCTGGCTTGAACTTTGGTAAAGGAAAGCGAATATTGCTTCGATCTTTTGTTCTAAAAGGGAAAGCCCCTGACTATTATCACCGAACTCGGAGGGGGTTGGGCTATGTGTCAATTCAATTCTGTCAGCCTCTGAGTCTGAAGAGTCTTTATATCATAACCACTCGTCAGGCACATCATCGTGGGAGTCAGATGTCAGTGCTGGCGACATCTTCAAAGACCTTTCGGTAAGATGGTTTCAACAAAACATTCGGAAGATGGAGACGAAAAAATAATTTAGTCAGATACAGATCCTTTGGATCAAACACCTAAACACTCTCTGGGATATTCGCTTTGAACAAGGTGAACCACTCACAGAGGATAAGGTAACTCAGATCAATCTGGGAGATGAGGCTAATCCTAAGCCCATTTTCATAAGCGAAAACTTATCACCGCCCGAGAAAGAAGACTTAATACATCTCATGTGAGAGTATATAGATGTTTTTGTTTGGAACTATAAGGATATGCCTGAGCTTGATCCTCAGGTGGCCATGCATCGCCTCAATATTAATCCAGATGCGAAGCCCATGAAGCAACAATGACGGTATCGCCCAGAGATAATGAAGCGATTCAATTGGAAGTCACGAAGCTTATAGACTCCGGTTTCATCAGGAAAGAACAATAGCCTAATTACGTAGCTAATATCGTCCCCGTCACTAAGAAGAATGAGAAGATTCGGGGTTTGCATTGTGATCTAAATGAAGTTTGTCTTAAATATGAGTTCCCCCTTCCAATCACGGATGTCATGATCGACAACATGTGTGGGTTTGAACGAATATCTTTCATGGATGAATTCTCTGGATACAATCAAATTAAAATGTACCCTGACGATGAGAAGCAAACATCCTTCAGGACACCACTAGGGGTGTATTGTCATACTATGATGCCCTTCAGATTAAAGAATGCGGGGGCGACATATCAGAGAGAGATGAATACATTCTTCTATGAGCATATACGCAAAAAGTGGAATGCTACGTAGACGATATTGCAGTGAAAAATTGTGCCAAAGGTGATCACATAGCCGATCTGAAGACAGTATTCGATATCATGCGGGCGCATCAATTGAAGATGAATCTCACCAAATCCTTTCTGGGGGTAGTCAGCGGTAAATTTCTTGAGTTTGTCGTAACATCCAAAGGAATTCACCTCGACTCAGAGAAAGTCCGCGCCATACAGGAGATGCAATATTCAAAGACCTTAGAGAGCTTAGAGGATTGCAAGGGCGACTAGCTTACATCCAGAGGTTTATCTCAAATCTCTCAGGGCGATGCCAACCTTTCACCAAATTAATGAAGAAGAGTGTCTCATTCATCTGGACGATGCTTGCCAACAAGTGTTTGAGAAAATCAAGTGGTACCTCACGCATCTACCTGTCGTTACAGCTCCGGTATGAGGAAATTTTTTTCTGATATACGTTTGAGCTATGGATCATTCTCTAAGAGTTTTATTAGCCTAGAATAATGATTAGGAGTACGAGCAAGCGACCTACTACCTGAGTAGAATCATGATCAGAGCTGAACATCGATACAACCCGATCAAAAAAGAATGTCTCGCATTGGTGTTCGCTGTCCAGAAAATGCGAAACTACCTGGTGGGCCAAATCATACACGTCATATCAAAAGTCAATCCTTTAAGATTGCTTATAACGAAGTCATCTTCGTTGAATGGTCGATTAGCGAAATAGGCCAATTGCTCTACCAATATGAGATGCAATTCCTGCCACAAAAAGCTGTGAAGGGACAGTTTGTGGCAGACCTCTTGGCTGAACATTCAGATCCAAGAACAACCAAATTTTATGAAGATCTCCCGATGAGATTGCTGAAGTTTGCATGACCCAGACGACTTTCGAAGAATAGGTATGGCAAGTCTTCTTCGACGCCGCATTAAGAATAGGACCCCGAGGAAATATCGTAGCGGGAGTGGGGGTAGTACTTGTCTCCCCATAGAACTACGTAATCACTCGTGCATTCTTATTAACTGAGCCGTGTTCTAACAATGTAGCGGAATACAATGCTCTCTTGATCGGGATACAAATCGTCGATGAGATTGGCGTTAAATTTTCGAAGCGTACAGTGATTCAAAACTCACCGTTAATCAGGTTCGTAGGGGTACGAAGTCTAACATGAAGACTTAGTGCCCTATCACAGCGCAGCCATCTACATAGCAAAGAAATTCAGAAATTTTTACATTGACCATGTACCTAGCCAGCAAAATGCGCATGCAGATGCACTGGCGTTCCTCGTCACTTTCATGGCTCTTCCAGCCGGAGCGACAGAGAAAGTACTCGTCTACAGTCATGACTTGTATTGTCTAAGATTCGCCCTTGAAGATAATCAAAAGCCAACATGAGACCTTCAAGTAAAAGAAGCACTAGAAACTTTAGCAGGTCTAGTGCTCAGGGATTGGCGATTCTCATACATCGATTATGTCTTGTACGGTATACTGCCCGATGACCCTAAAGAGGCAGCGCTGTCATTAGAAGGAAAGCCCCTAAATTCTACTACAACGCGATCACAAGAACACTGTATCGCCGATCGAATGATGGAATCCTCCCCCGCTGCCTATCACATAAAGAGACATAGGAAACACTCAAAAAGGCTCATGACGGTATATGCGGAGCTCACCAACCTGGTCCAAAGCTTGGAGATCGACTCTGAATACTGGAATATTATTAGCCAAAGATGATCTCTGACGCCATCGCTTATGCTAAGCGATGCCACGCCTGTTAGATCTATGGCGACTTCATTCATCAGGCACCAAGACATCTTCGTCCTATGACTTCTTCCTGGCCATTTGAGATGTAGGGAATGGACATGGTTGGTCTTATCAGGCCACCTTCATCCAAAGGGTAACGATTTATCTTAGTTATAACTGATTACTTCTCCAAATGGGCAGATGTTATCCCTCTAAAAGAGGTAAAGACATCTGATGTGATCAAGTTTATCAAACATCACGTAATCTACCGCTTTGGCGTGCCACGATAGATTGTCCACGATAATGGGGCCACAGTTCGTCAGCCAAGCGTTCCAGAAATTCTGCAACAAGCTCAGAATCCAAAGTGTGTCTTCAACAGCGTACTACCCAGCCTCTAACGGCCTTGCAGAAGCGTTTAACAAAACCATTGGGAAGTTTCTCAAGAAGTTCGTCTCAAAAAGTCAACGCGACTGGGACGACTTAGGTGAATTCTTGTGGGCTTATCGTACAACGGTGAGAACCCCGACGAAAGCTACACCATTCTCTTTAGTGTACGGGTGTGAAGCCGTACTCCCACTAGAAATCCAGATCCCATCTCTATGCGTTACTTTGACAACGAAGATGACAGATGAGGAGAAGCATCGACTGCGACTCCAAGAGCTGGAAGCTTTGGATGACAAACACCTGCAAGCTCAACAGCAAATTGAGCTTTATCAAGCTCAAATTTTCAGAGCCTTAAACAAGAAAGTTAAGGAGCGGACTTTCAAGAAAGGCGACCTCGTTTTGGCTGTCAAGAGGCCCATGGTGATGACACATAAGACGAAAGGGAAATTTCAACCCAAATGGGAAGGACCATTTGTGATAGAGTCAGTCTACTCAAATGGAACATATCGCCTGATAAATCTAGAAGGCGATATACTTATGATGTAGATTAATGGCAAATACTTGAATAAATACTACCCTTGATCATGTTAACACTAAATCTCTGATCATTGGGTCAAGTATATATGACGCTTGCATCGAATGCATTCCCCTGTGACGGAATTCTCGATTGACGACTATGTTCTGCTCAACATAAGCATAATAATCCGTGAGCAGAGCATAATAATCCTCATTGATTAACGCTAACCAACTATGTTCTGTTCAACACGAGCATAGTAGTCCTCATTGATCAACAGTAGTCAACTATGTCTGCTTAACACAAACATAATATTTCTCATTGATCAACAACATTTGGCGACAGGTGGGACAAGCGTTGATGACCAACATCGTTGGAGTTCTAATCGACACATAAGAAGCTGGTTAAGAGGAATGTTCGAGTGGACAGCGCATAAGAACATGGTTTAATCCTCGACAGAATTGAGTCAATGAAGACAAGCTAACTGAGTATTAGTTTTGTCACTCTTCTTTAGAGACTATCAAAATCCAACGCCCTCAACGACTAAAGATAAAGAAAAATATTGGCTTTTAAGTCCAACAGAAATTCTCGATAACTCATGCTGAGGGAAATAACATGGCTAGCCTAACTCAAATGGTAGTTGGTAAAGGCATATCAAATCCGTTTATACCTGAGGGTTTGCTAAAAATCCTATGGGACTTGATCCCGCCTTTCCCTCTAAAATCCCTTACCAATTCCCTTCTATGGAATGGTAGGACCACAAAAATACCTGTATCCATTTCTCCGGTGAAGACTTATCACGTTAATAGTAAACCTCTGACAAGCCACTTTCCTCGATCCCCAGTGAAATCCGTCAAGTTAACATTAAACTTTTGACGATAAAATTTCACTAAATACCTACTCAGAACCTCTCCGCTGTTATGTTGATATTACACTTCTAACGGAAAACCTATCAATACTCCTGGAAAATCAATGTTCGTCAAGTTAATATTACACCTCTGACAATTCATTCTATTTTCCACCAAGACCCCCTACCAATTCCCTCCTATAGAGTGGTAGGTCTACAAACTCAATCATTATTATGTTAACACCACACCTCTAACAGTGAAAAGTTTCAATACTCCCAAGTGAGTACGAATTTCTACTTGACGACTACCTTACGTGGAGTCACAAGTCTTCAAAATTGTCAAGTTAGCACTACACCTCTGACAATTCGAATTTCACTTGTCAATTTTCTTCAATAGAATGATAATGGGTCGGTTTTTTAAAAAGAAGAGTTTTTTGAAAAAAATGTCCTTCTTTTCTTTTCTTTTTTTTTTTTTTTTTGGTCATGGATTTAAATTGAGTTGATGTATGGAAAGCTGACAATGTGGCTGGCCTGATAGGAGTGTATAAGTTGGTCAGGTTTGACCTAAACCCGATCCTACCTAATCCAAGAAAACAATAGGGTATCTGGGTTTACATTTAAGCCTTTTTTTTAGATATATGCCCCTCCAAATCAATCATATTTAGAAATTTATCGTCAAAATCAATTATATTTAAAAATTTATCCTCTAAATCATTGATATTTCCTGTATTCCTTTAAAATCTTTACCCTGAGCTATTATTGTTTAAGATCAAAAAAGAATATTCTATTTTTTGTTATTAAAATATTAAAAATAACTAATCTAGCCTTTGTACTCGAATTTACATTCTAATGTGGGATTTTGAGTGAAAAACTGGGATTCACCACAAAAATTTCTTAAAGAAAACTAATTTTGTAGGTATCATAGTCAGTTTTCTCAGACCTTTTTTCAATCCAAACAGGCCCTAAAATCGAGTGGGTAATAACTACCCATTACTCCTACAAATAACCTCTTAAATGATCATAAGTAATTAATAGCTATGGAATCAAACTCAGTGCTTCATAAAATCCCGAGACCTGCAATTTTTCTGAATACAATATCATTTGCTTTTCAAAAAATATGAAAATACCCATACCACTCTAATTAGCCATTACAATATCATCAACAGTTGTGAATCAATTCATGACAAGTTTTAACCCATTATTATAGTCTTCTACCAAGAAGTTTGGAGAGAGATTCTTTGTTATCACTTGTTAATTCCGTCAATTGAAGAGAGAGATTTTTCGAAATGATTTTGACTATCATTGAATTTTTCTGTAAAACTCAAATTATCTTCCTTCCAATAAATAATTTGATATCATTTAATTTGACATTACTATGTGAAATGATATATTATAGGACAATATATATTGGTCACTATTTGTGCCCTATCTGTCTCAAAATTCTGGCTCCGCCCCTGATCTGATCCTCATTATCTCCAGACCGAGCTTTTCTTGCTCTTGACACACTATGAGTCTACGAGACATATAACGCAACGGCTAGACTTCACGGTATACAAAGGCCATTAGGTTAGACTAAGGTTTCGTGACGGCTTGTTCGCAACATAAACATGAGGCTATGCACTTTCATGAAGGCTAGATCATTGTGATTCAAGTGCGCGAACTAGGCTTGGAGAATACAAGTTTGACAAATGTGAGTCATTGATCCAAACACATGGAGTTCTCATTGACATGTTGAAGGAGAATGCGATCTCCTGCAATGAAAGAGTGATTTGGTGCAAGGTAGCCCTAATCTATTTTTTTCCTCACAACAACAATCGTAGCATTGGGCTAAGTTTGCATTCTACTCTTGGTTTCCAATTTTGACATAATTTTTTTTTCTCAATTCACAAGATATTAGTAAATTTGTTTCGACCATAACTTTTTCTACTGATTAAAATTTCACAGTTTTAAACTCATTGGATTGAACTTAAAAATAAACTTTTAAGCATTCTATTGAGGTTTAAAAACTTCTAAAGTTAACAAAGTTATTGCTTTCCAATAAACAAATCTTGGTGCTCATAACCCTTTGGCTAATTCAAACTATAAAAATAATTTAGTTTTTGCACTTAGAAGTTAATGTTTGTTTTCCCCTTGATAGGTCATCTCACAAAATTCCGTTTCAGTGTAGCATCTAGTTCTTTGTCCATATTAAGTTTAAATTAACTGTTGGGGAGTTACATGGGCCTTCATGGTGGGACTATATTCTCACATGAATACCCAACAATCTCTCCCTCCCTTCTACGTGAATATATCTCTCAATCATCATCCACAGATCTCGATCGTCCATGGGAAACTCATCCGGTAGCTACATCCATTCACAAATCTCGGCCATCTTGGGGAAACTCGTACATTGGCTCCAAACATTCACGAATCTTTGCATTCCCAGCTACAACTATTTACGGATCTCGGCCGTCTGTTCACAAACCTCTGCATTCTCAGCTACAACCATATACACAAACCTCGACTATCCATGGGAAACTCATCTGTGGGTACACCAACTTTGGTCTCGACAACTGGCAGCAACAACTGGCTAACTATCCATAAATCTCCACCGTTCGTGAAAAACCATACCTTGTCAACTCCCAGCTCACTTGTCGTACTTCATATTGTTAGGATTTGTGTCTGGAATACGTAATGAAGGTAGACGAAACTTCAGAGAACAAAGAACGGATGTGCACAAGGAGCTGTGCACATAACCAGTCAACTAATACTTGGTATAGTCAACTAATCACATTAGTTGACTAATACATTGTACAATCGACTAGGTTGGCCAATAGAGAGTTGAGGTTCTCGAATTTTGTCAGAGTAGCCAACTAGTATCTGGGCCTAGTCGACTAATACACTATTACCCTGGCCTAGTCGACTAATGGCGGATTTAACAGTTTCCTTTTATGAACCTGTTTCCAGTTTCGAGTTGGATTCGGATTTTCTTTATTCTTAGGCGTTGATTGTTCGTATTGATGAAGTTTGTTTAAGAGTAGAATAATTCTATGGTCTACAAATAATAACCTGGAGGTAGCCTTCAGTGTAATCTAATGAATTTATAATTCTTAAGGGTGTAATTCATCTAGGTGAGAGATGCGTGAGAGAAGCTTAGCCACAAGAGTTCGCTATTCTTGGCGGCCATCAAGAGCTTGTAATCTTCTCAGCGTGAGGTGTAAGTGATTCTTATTGTACTCCTTAAAAGTTTTAATAAAGTTTCTCCCGTTCTCCCGTGGACGCACGCACGGTCTAATTGATCGGTAGAATCACGTTATATTATGTGTTGGCTTTCTATCTACTTTGAAATATCTTTTTCTCTTTTTCTTGTTGCCCCAATAGATCCTGTGGTTAGTTTCCACTGCGTCGCTCCAGTCAATCCGGTCATGGGGTCGTCCCGAATTTACAACAACTAGTATCAGAGTAAGGTCAATGTGAAGATGTCTGCGATCAAGTTTGATATTAAGAAGTTCGATGGTGTCATCAATTTCTGCAGGTGACAGATTAAGATGAACGCCATCCTAAGCCAGAGCGGGTTGAAGAAAGCACTACTTAAGAGAGAGAAAAAGTCTCAAGACATGAAGGAAGAAACTTGGCAGAAATTGGATAAGAAAGCTTTGATAGCTATTCAGTTTTGCTTGACGGACAAAGTGTTGATGAGTTTTCTATAGAGAAAACAGCATCATCATTGTGGGAACGACTCCAAACCACTATTTGAAGAAGTCGTTGGTGAATCGTTGATTCTGAAACAGCGTCTCTTTCTTCTCTACATACATGAATGTATACCTATGAAGTCTCACGTTGCAGAAATTTCCTTTATTATCAATGATTTAGGTAAGATAGAGATTAAGATAGAAGATGAGAATCAAACACTATTGTATTCTTTACCTTCTTCATATAAGAGTTTTAGGGAAGCTATAATTTATGAAGGTAAGTCAACAATTAAGGTCAACGAGGTCAAGGAGCATCTGCTCAATAAGGACAAAATTGACACCCAGTTGATGAGTGAGTCTCATCATGATAATTTCGGGCAAGTTCATTATTCAAGGGAGAGTAATAATTGAAGGTTCACATGTAACTCAAGATATATAAATTTGACGTGCAACTATTATCACAAGAAGGGGCACATTAAAGCTGATTGTTATCTTCAAAAGAAGAAACAACTAGATGCTAATGTCACTAAACTGACTAGAAAAGATAAAGATAAGTGCGACATTCTATCTGTTACAGACAGATTAGTTGGTAACAATGATAGATGAATTATTCACTATGAAAGTTCACAGCACATCAGTTCCAATAGGAAGATGTTCTCTTCATACACTTTGGTTCAAGGGAGAGAAGCCTTCATGAGAAATTCTGCTACAAGTAAGGTGATTGGCAAAGAAACAACAGTTTTGGTCTCACGATGGATGCATCACTCCTCTTCAAGGCGTTCGTCATGTTCCCGATTCAAGGATAATATCATTTTCTCTTGAAACCTTCAAGGCGTTCGTCGATCCTGTAGTTAGTTTCCGTTGCGCCGCCCCAGTCGATCCGGTCGTGGGGGCATCCCGGAGTCACAACATATATTGGCTCCACTTCCCCATGGCCACAACTTGGGCTCTGATACCGCTGTTAGGGAGTTACACGGGCCTCCACAATGAGACTATATTCTCACATGAATACCCAACACTAAAAAAATATATTATTTTTGTCAATAAAATTGGCATGTTAAAGATGTTCAAGTAATAGAAAATAAATGAAAGAAACAATCAACTTCTTATGCTTGCAACTAATTGCTTACCGAAACTTTCACCAACAACTAAATGTTTGTCAAAACAATGTTGCACTCAAAGAATAAGCATTAACTAAAGAGGATATGTGGGAGCATATTGATTGATAGAAAAACTAATTGTCCTTTTCAATGTTCAATAAAAACTAATTGTCCTTTTCAATGTTCAATAACTTTATACGAATGGGAATGTTTATTCTTTTTTTTTTCCTCCATTTATCATAAGTCTTACTTCCAAAAGTGTTTGAAACTTTATACCTACAAAATAATCATCATAATTAGTGGTCATGGAATTCACAATTCATATAGTAATTTAGGTTGATAATTGGTATCACGATTGGAAGTTTACGGTCAACCTTGGGCTCAAGCAACGACCGAATGTCTTATTCTTTAAAAGGTTTTCTAAGAAGAGCATCAAACCTCTCAAAGTCATGGAAAATGGAATCTAGGGAGAGACTCTTGAATATGTTATAAGAAATTGAATTTTTGATTTAGACAGAGGTTACATGTAATTGAATAGTTATAATATTTTTTTCATGCGTTCTTATAATATATTTATTATGACAGTGACTTGCTAAGTTGATGAAAGTGTCAAATATGCTTATAACTCATGTCTGAATACTAATGTTTGAGTCTTTGATTTACTCTTATTTTAATACTTAACCATATTCTTTATAACTAGCAAAAATATCAATTTTTTTTTATTCCATGTGAGACTATACATGAAGCAAGAAAGAAAATAAGTTCCATGAAGCAAGAAAGAATAATTATTTTTAATTCGCACATGAATCACAACAAGTCTTACTCTCCACGAATTAATAGCCTCTGCATGACATATATCATGTCATTGTAAAGCAAGCTTGCAATAAAATGTCCTACTACATTTTTATTATGGTCATTCACAGCGTATGGAGGCTACATAGTTTCATAGAGGTTAGATTATTGTGATTCATATGTACGCATTAAGCTGTCCGTTTCATTCTCCCCTTCACGGGAGTTTCTTTTCTCTACTACAACGGCAGTTTCTTTCACCAAAATGAGTGTGGTTGTGATGTAAAGTCTATAGGTCTTTCTCCAAAAAAAAAACTTAAAAAGTTTTTCTTGCTCTTTGAATGTTCTTAGGTCCCATGTTATCTACTTTTGGATGTGTCTCACTTCAAATCTCCTCTTCAATTTCACTCTTCCACTTTTTTTGAGTCTGCTTGAGAATCTTTTGTGTGATAACTTTGTTACCATCTACTTCTTCTTGAGACTAACTCAATTTATCTCCAAATAGATAAAAGGAATTTAATCTTGTAATATTGTGATGACTGTAAGATTTCATATTTACTAAATAATGCATATTATAATATGATGATGTGAATAATTTTATTTTTAACAAAATGTTGTTTTTCAGCTTGGAAGATGTCAGTAAATTTGTTTCGACCATAACTTTCTCTACTAATATTGAAATTTCAAATTTTATTCTTATTGGATTCATCTTGATGAATATTGTAGATATAGCTTAAAAGTGTTAAGGTTTAAGAAAACCATTAATATTAAGAAAATTATTATTTCTTGTCAATATCTTGATTCTCACAACCCTTTGGCTAATTCAGTTTACAAAAATAATTTAGTTTTTACATTAAGAATATAAAGTTTGGTTTCTCTTTCATTAGTCATGTACATCATGAAATTCTATTTGAGTGTAGTATCCTAGTCCTTTATCACATGTTAAGTTTGAACTAACAAAATATTATTTTTTTTCCATGCAACACTGGCATGTTAAAGTTATTCAAGTAATTTTGCATTTAAGCATTTGTAATTTCGCTTCATCAATGCCAATTTTTCATGTGTTACATTGTTATGACAATTAGCAATCAAGGTGTTGATCTATTTCTTATTACAAATGTCTTACTAAATTGATGGAAGTGTTGAATGTGTTTGTAACTCATACAGGAAAACTTTTCTTGGAGTCTTTGATCTAATATTATTTTAATACTTAACCATTTTTTGCCTTTTTTTCATGTGAAATTATTATCCTGTTTGTCTCTTATTATATTCCTCTTTAATTGCTCAACTAGATTGAGCCACATAATCTTAAAAGATTAGAACCTCTCGCTGGAATCAACCAACTGGACCTCACAGTGGATAACTAGTAACAAAAAAAACAAAAGACCAAGTTTCACTGGGTTTCATAGAAAAGGAATCTGGCCACCCGCTGCAGAAGTATAATTGCAAGTAACCCTCCAGTGATGGTCTCGTCGTCTGCGATCGTAGGGGATGCCCAAAGGTGTATCGTCCGGCGTGTGTCAATCGGGATGAGTCCTTCTTCTGTATTTATATGTGGGATGATGGAACCACGATTAGCACATATTGGAAATTTGTGAGCAAGCTTCCCATTCTATGTGCTATACTTGTGTATTCTATTTAACATAGAGCTAATAGTTCTCCACCACTTGAACGAGAATTCATCTTTGCTCCAAAAAGCCAATTTTAAAGGAGTTGTACAAGAGATGGTATTTATATTGCGTCTCCAGCACTCTCTCAGTTCTCCTCTCCGTTGTTATAAAGAATGAAATAAAGCATATAGTAATCATGTTTTATATATGAGATATCTGTACCCCAGTCATCAACTGAGAGATTCTCTCATCCGTCCAGTTGAGAGACTCTGTGACCATGGTCGCAGTCTTAAAAAATTTCAGATATTCTCAGTCTAATTAGCATTGTGACCATGGTAGCAGTCCTCAAAAAAATATATTGCGATCATGGTAGTCGTCCTCAAAAAATACTGCGACTATCAAAAAAATGCTGCGACCAGGATCTGTAACTGAGATTCAGTCACGTCGCTGTCAGCTGAGAGTCTCTGAGTTGGCTATTGAGGTACATTTTTCTCTTTATATATTAACATATTATTAATAATTTAATCATAATAATATATAAATATTGAAAATTTCACTTATTTATTTATCTGTTTTGCTCGAGTAATTTATAAATGATACATTAAAAGAAAGAAAAATTTATTTACTTATCATGTTTTAGTTTACGAGTCCGATAATGGCTTGGGCTGCTGATCAAGGCCGGTGTAGTTTAGAAATTAGATTAGCCTCAGGAAAGGCTTATATGAGCCCGGCCCATTTCCGCAGAGGATTTAGCCGCCAATGGTCTGGTCATTCTAGTAATTTGCCCTCGCAAACAGCCCAAACCCTACATGTCCGCCCTATAAAATGTCGCCAAAACACCTCGGAGTTTATAAGCGCTGATAATCTTTTTCTAGGGTTTCAGCGAGGTGGAGTTTGATGTTGATCTTGGACTAGCGGCGATGCCTGGGAGCTGGTGTGTGTTCATCTGGGGGGCCAAAATGATGATCGCCTACCAGCTCCAATCCATCGCCGATTTCATCCGCTGAGAGAGTTTGAGAGGTGTAATTTCATTGATCTGATAAATATTTTTCATAGTATTTATTTGCTTTTATTTGATTTCATGTGGTAAGATTATTTTAAGTGAGTGCCTTTTTCTAATGTTTAATTTGCCCTGTGATTCTCCTCACAGAAAAAAAAAGTTTTTTTTTGCGCATTGTGACCATTTTCAATAATCTGTTTTAGTCAAAATCACTTTTTGATGCTTCTAATCTAACAAAGTTCACTTTTTCTTCCTTTAAATATTTAAAAGCGCATGTTAAACATTTCTTTTTGTGCTGGAATTCTTTTGTTTCCCATTTTATGAGTTCGATTGATGATAAAAATCTTTGTTTGAGGTGACGGAGGTGGTTTTTCTGGGTGAAGACCTCCTTAGCTTTTCTGGAGCAAACCAATTAATGTTTGCAAATTCCTGAGTAAACGTCACATAAAAGCTTTTAGGTGTTGATGGTTCATCCTGAAGGCTTTAAAAAGTCTTTTGGATTGTTTCTCCGCCTTCAAGTGGTCTCATATTCCATTGCCCGGAGGAGCAGCGTCGCTGCCATTACCTTTTGTGGACTGGCCATGAGACAAACATAAGTTTGAAATTTATCAAAAATCAATATTCTTTCAAATGTGTTGTCTTTCGCATCTTTCTTATATTTTACCTTATTTTTTTTCTTTTCAAATACCTGATAGGTAAAATTTTTCTTGTGAAACTGCCGTAAACAAGCTAAACATTCTTAATAACCATCACTTGTAGAGGGTTCTTGCTCAGTTGACAATGTATGTAACACAAGGTATTTAAAGTATTGTTTATTTCTGTGCATTTACTTGTTACAGAACTCTGTACTTAAATTTTTGTATCATGCCTTGTTTACTGTTATCGTCTGTGGTCTCCAAAGTAATTTCACTCATATAGTGCTGTGTTGCTGTGAGCTATATTTTTGCTCTGATGAGGCTTTGGTTATCTTTAGCTGTTATCTCTTAGTAATTCTCCATCTGCTACTTAATTTTTAACTTGTTTCACGGTATTTCGTTGGTTTGCCTGTAGTCAGTCTTAGATTCACAGAGTAAACTTATAGTATAGCCCTTGACCTAATGTTTTCTGGTAGATGTTTGAATATGTCTTTATTTTACCGAGTCTAGGTTGTCAGTGTAGGAAATTGTGGTGTGGAAATATTGTTACTAAAATGTACCTATTGTTTGTTCATTATAAAGAATTTATACTGTGAATTTGTTGGGTGACTACTGTGAGATTTTCCTTTAATATTATGTTTTTGGCTTTTTATAAGTATAGACAATCGGTTCCTTTGATTCTTGCATTTAGTTACTTCTTTGATGCTTCTTATTAACTGTCATAAATGGGGTGACAAAAATCATTCATATTTTTGCTTGTTGATTCATTTCCCCCCTTGTTGCTATAATTCTTTTCCATTTTAATTTTTGATACAACCCTTCCTTCTATTTTGACGGGGGAGGTTTTTCTGGGTAAAGACCTCCTCGATTCGCTGGAGCAAACCAATTATGTTTGCAAATTCTTGAGTAAACGTCACACATAAAGCTTCTGGGTGTTGATGGTTCATCCCAAAGGCTTTAAAAGTCTATGGAGTGTTTCTCCACCTTCAAGCGGTCTCATATTCCATTGCCCAGAGAGCAGCGTCGCTGCCATTACCTTTTGTGGACTGGCCATGAGATGAACAGTTTTGAATTGAAGCATCAAAATATAAATTTGCTTTTGAAAATTTCTGTTTTTTCCCCTTTCAGTTCGCTTGAAAGTATGCTGTCCAGGGAAATTTTCTTAGTAAAACCTCACTTTCTGGAGCAGTCCAATCATATTTGTTTATTTCTGAGTACATTTAGAGGCTCTTACTGTGATGGAAGATAATGAAAGCTTTTCAGGAAGTTCCTGTGTCCTTTATTGGTCTCATATTCTGGTTTCTAGCTAATTATTGTAATTACCTTTCCCATTATGATTATCTTGTTTAGTTTTTGTTGACACAGACATGGTATATTTTGTGATATTGTCCATTGATGGCTAGGCACCATGTAGACAAGATTCATTATAGCAGCAATAGCTATCCATTTTCACATTGTTGTTCAACTTGAAGGTTCTCACCCAATGCTTGACTCTTTATAATGGGATAATTTACCCTTGTGAAGTACTAAGAAAAAGGTCAAGAATATTCTTGTACCTCCATTGTTGTGGAAAAAGATTATTCATTACTGCAGATCAATCGAACACAACATGAATTTGTGAGAGTTTGTTCTCCACATTTTATGCAGTACAATTAACTCCTATAGCAGACTAGCAGTTTAGGGCTTTACGGCTTTATTTAGGTCTGAAGTTGTTATGTATGGCTTCTAGGTTTCTATTCTTTATTAGCAAGGTGCCCCTGCTAATTGCAAGTCGTTGACAATCAGAATCCATAAGCATTTTAACATGACCAAAGTAACTTACACATAACTAATGAGCACATCCTGGCATTGTAGACCACCAGAATAAATTTACATATAGTAAAACAGAGATTAGTGCACAAAGCAGTGTTGTTTTGAGATAGAGCATTCATTTCAAACTATGCAGAGTTTGAAAGGATGGGTCTATCCCCGCTTTCAAAAGAGAAAGCAAACATTGTTTCATATTGTTATTTATCTGCAAACCATCAGCTTGTGCAGTTTTTGAGGATTTACTCGGTCACTTCAGTTTTTGAGGATTTATTGAGTCAGATGAAGTGGTGCCTGCTTGAACTGTTGTCTGATTCAGCACCTGCGATGGGGGACTGTGATGGTGTAAAAGCTCTGGAACCCAGTAAATCACGTTTGCTGTGTAGTTGCCGGCAACTTTCCTGCCATAGTATAAGCTGATATTATGGTATCTGATATGGAAATTGTAAGTCTTGTTCGCTGCCTCAGATTTGCTGGATCTTTTATTGACCACCAGGCTGCTGGGGCAAAGATGAGACCAAGATATATTGAGGATCTGAGAAAGTCATAACCTAAGCATTGGGGAATCTAATATGTTCAAACCTTTGCTTTCAGCTGCTCAAATTTTGCAGCAGGAAATGGCTAGATATCCTGAGTGGGCTTGTCAAACAAAATAAAGTAAATCTGAGAGCTTTCATCTTTTGGTTCTATTCTGATTTTGTACTTGTTAATCATGGCTATTTGTAAGTTTTCTGTTTTTCTTCCAGATGAATTTTCAAATGCAAGATAAGCTTATGGACTGAGTGGTATAAGACATGATTTTTTAATGGGAGTATTTGTAAGTATGAATCGTGTGAAGGTTTAGTTGTCTCGAAAGGAAGGCATCTGTGCACTCAAACACGAGCATTCAGAAGCGAGAGTATGTGTTCTGTGAAGAAACCTGTATGTAGTGGTTCCATTCATATTGCTGCACCTGCTGGCTGGCATCCTTTTTGATTAGACAGAGCAGAATGATAAGTTGTTTGCATCTTGCTGAACACTTGTACTATTGTTGCCCTGATAATGTAAACTGGTATCTGAAAATGTGAGAGTGAGAGACGTGGAAGAGGATGTGTACATATTGAATAATATTTGACAATGTATGTGTTTTTGTTATTGCATTTCCAGGAAAATGTGAAAGAATGTTGTTTTATTTAGACATGTAAATATACGCATGCAAGTATGTTCGAATACACAGATTTATATGTACAGAGAGGCATGCAGATAGGAGCGTCATCGGATACGGATCGAATATTGTTTTTATCATATCTATATTATTGTTTTTATCATATCTATATTTTTACGCAACATTTAGATATGGATACGAATACATATATTAGCGGATGTGAAAAAATAGTATCCGTATTTGTCAAAATCAGATATCGGATGCGGATTGAATATTAACAGATTGGATGCGGATACCATTCGAATATGCAAAAATAGATAAGTTTATGGATAAACTAAATAGATATAATTATTTTACTTTTTATCTCATCTACAACAATATAAAATGTGTTACATGCTATGATATTATTGTGTGCATATCAATACTTTCATCGTATCTGTTGTCATTCGGCTTTTATAATAATGGATTACACAACCTCTAGTGCTAAATGTTAATTCAGATGTCATAGTTGATGACTATATATTCAAAATATCTCGTGCTATTCTTGTAAGAGTCGGGTACTTTTCACTACTACTTTTTCATTAACTCAAAATATTAAAATCTATTGCCTAGTTCTATTAAAGAATAATCTTTTCCATACGAATATCATTATTAAAGACCCAACTTTCGAATATCGGATCGGACACAGATCGGATATTGCCTTACCATATCCGTATTCGCACTAACTTCGGATACTGATATGGATACGGATATTTATATGTGAAAAAATGTTATCCATATCTGGGTTGGAGGCGAATTCGGATGTAGATATCCGTAAATAATCCACATCCGATAGCACCCTTACATCCACAGTCTTATATATATTTTTGGCGCATGTGTACGGATTTGAGAGTGCCTGAACATTTTGCTCTTGTGGTTTGAAGCATTGCAGCATGAAAGCGCAGCATATACATATATTTTTGTTTCTCTGTCTGCATGTCTCTCACCATGCAAGCTTTTCTTTCTGTTTTTGTAGGTGTTAGCCACAAAGATAATAAAAAGCGACAGGTACTCCAAAATTTTTTGAGCATATAACTAATTCATTGATAAAATATTTAAGAGAAGCCAAATATTTGTATGTTCTTCTGATCTGAACAGAAAAGTCCAATGCTCAAAAAATAATGGGGAAAAGAAAGGAAAAAAAAGAGAAACGCCGTCGGTGTAATTTCACCTCATATGGTATTGAAAGAGTCAAACAATCTCAACAATGTTGAAATTGCGAAGAGTAGCAAATCGAATAATAACCAAATCAAATCTTTGAATTCATTATTCATTTCTGAGATTTCTTTCTTTTTTTTTGAAAGACCAAATACACCAACTGAAAACAGTTCAATTCAAAGAATAACGAAGAATAATTGAGTCGATACCTTTGAATACATTCGGCTTCAGTCTGCTTCCAATGATAATAATTTGCTTCCAATGATTATTATTTGACATTAAGGATATCAATTGCCTGAGCGTCCTTCAGGAGAGTGCGGAAGTAAGGGGTGCTCGTGGGCCCACAAGCGGCCCACTGAAGAAAAATAGGCAACCAGATCCGGAAAATCTTAATGCGCTTGGATGCCCGCATCGCGCTTGCCGGAGGTGCAAATCCGGGTTCCAGAGTGCACAAGGAAAAGATTATGTTCTCTGCTCAAGGATTTTGATTCTGCATAACTCTCTTTAAAAGAACATGATCCCGCTTTCTTCTACAAACAATTGAACTATTTTCTTTCTCTTCTGAAATTTTCCTGCAACTCTTTTGTACTTTCTTACATCTCTAAAGGAAACAAATCCGAGTTGTGGGTGAGTCAGTGATCGTTGAATTCTGGATGCTCTGCACGCCTCGATCACAACGAGTGAAGTTCCTTTCTTCTTGAAAGTTTAGTTTAAAATAACTTAGTAGTAATTCGCCGCTAGTATTTAAGCAAGTTTTTCCAACATGATAGACATCTACGCAGGAACAGATACCACGAAGGCAATGTAGAAGTGAACAAAGAAATGGAGCAATGCCCAAGCAGTTAACAAATAAACCTATTCATGTCAGCAGACAAAGGGTAAGAAAGAGAAATGTAACACGTTGATAATTTATTATTTGAAGAAAAAAAATCTTATTTATTTACACAATGACAAGTTTAATGATTCATAGACGATAGTTACAAAGTTATTCAGAAAATTTGGAAAGAAAAAAAAGCTAAAACAGAGGACAAGTTAATTCTTTTCATCATGTATTCATGTTTATATAAAATATTATTAAAACTAGAAAAATTAGGAGTTCTCCGGTTCCAAAATTTTGATAATAATTATTGCCAATAACTTGATTCTTCATGGCATCTTTTTATTCATTCAACAAGTATTTATGGAAAGAAATAAAAGCATTAACTAAAAAAAATACAAAAAATAAAATATATATAACAAAAAAAGGAATAAATATTTATCTTGTGTGACGCCTCTTCACCTTCTTTCGTGTTCTTTCTTTTTGGTCTTTGATTTAACCATGTCAAATTTATAGTAGATTAAAAGAGAGGGCCTTCTTTTGATGCAAATATCAAGTGAAAGAATAAAACTCTTTCTCCAATCTTTTTTGGGCATGTTTGTTTCAGAGAAAGGGGGCAGGGGAGTGCTCATTTTCTCTAAATTTGTGAGCCACGCTCTTTTTACTCAGCGGTGTATTTGGTTGGCAGATTTTGGGCTGTAAATTTTGTCTTTCTGTTAGGCTTTAGTTTTCCTATTCAGATGGAGGAAAAAACACTCAGAAAACTGACATTGTCACTGAGCTAATTTTTATTAGAAGTTTTTCCCTTGAGCTTCCAGAGTTGTTGAATACTTTGATGTTTAGAAGCTGTTTGGTTAGTGGTGGAAGTGAGAAATTAGTAATAGTTCCCTTTGGAGCTAGGGAATTGGTTAGTGAGTTTTTCGGTGTTTGGATATTATTGGGAGTGTGATTTGAAAATATTATGTCTTTTTCGGTGTTTGAATGGTAATGTGAAAGTGAAAATAAAAAAGTTAACCATAAGGTTGACCGCAAAATAATATTAAAATAAAACTTAATTAAAAAAATTAAAATTAGATTGCAATTAGAATGCAAGTGAGACTTACGTGATAATAAAATTAACTGTTTTAAGTTACAACTTATTACAAATGAGATTTATATGACCACAAAATTAACTGTAACATCCTGAAAGTGTGAAAATAATTGTGTAAAAAGAAAAAGAGAAAAAGAAAAAGAGTTTTTTTTATTTTTCTTTTTTTAGTGTTTGAATAGATAAGAAAGTGAGCAATTATGTTTCCCATTTTCTTACTTCCGCCTACTTCCTTCCACTTTCTTGCAACCAAACACGCCGGTTGAAGTAGCATGAGCATTGCCATGTACTTTCAAAAGTAGCCTCGCAGGTCTATGCGATTTTAAATTCAGCGAGTCCCATAGCTATTAATTAAATATGGTCAGTTTATTTTTGATAGTCAATTAACTATAGTGATTAATGTGGTTGTTAGTGAGAGCAACGAGTAGTTATTACCCACTCGATTTTAAAGGAAATGCTGCTAATTTCAAGCCAGTTTGGGCACACAAGCAACTTCAGGTGGGTATATCTAAAGTGTTGGAAAGAGAGAAGTATTGCTGAGGAAGTTGACAAGGATCGTCGAAGGGTCGTCGAGTGATCGCCAAGGAAGTCGATGACAAAAGGACGAAGGAAGCAGCAGCCAGAAAATAGCCAAACAGCAGTAGAACAGGTGTTTTCGGTCGACCGGTCCGGTCGACCACCCGCAGTAGCAGGTGCTCGATCGACCGATCCGGTCGACCGACGTGTACAACATGCACAAAGGCATGAGCGGTCGACCGCAGGAGGAGCTCGGTCGACCGCCGGTCGACCGACTGAAGTGACCCAACTCTCGGTTGGGAACGGTCGATCGGCCCGGTCGACCGGTGCATGGGGTCGGTCGACCGCCCGGTCGACCGACAAGCGGGTGCGGGCTGCGTTTGCAGATTTGAAAACCTGTTGTATTTAAAGGGCTGTTTTATTTTCTAGGGTTAGCATCTTTGAGAAAGATCTTGAAGAAACGAAGGCTGGAGCTCTCTTGAGATCAGAGAAGCTGCCAGTATTGTAATCTTCTTCCAAAGCAATTAGATCTCTCTTTCATTGCCCCGAGGACGTAGGCATCAAGGCCGAACCTCGTTAAATTTGTTGTTTGCGTGTGCTTTCTCTGGATTGTGTTATTTGTGCTGGTTTGGTGATGGTTCTTCGTGCTTGGGAGATTCAGGGATTCCTCTGTTGGGTTGTTGTCGTTGGCACAACAAGTGGTATCAGAGCTTCCAGGTTTCGCTTGGGATTTCTGGAGATTCGGAGGACTTCGAGATCTGATTCGGTGGAGATCGTGTGTCGATCTCAAATCAGAGGTAGCGGTGTTCGTGGGATCGTGTGTCGATCTCAGAAGGACGCAAGGAGTGTTCAAGGAATCTGTGGTGAAGTAGATCCGGTGAGAAACTCAATCTAGGGTTTCAAGGAAAAGGTAAAAATCTAATTTTTATCAAAGTAGTGATCTATTTCCAGTTGGTTGTTGTTCCGCAAAGATAGAGGATCAAGTAATCTAAATGGCAGAAGAAAGTACTTCAGTTAGGACCATGGATTCTCATTCGAGGATAGACGTGGTGAAGTTTAACGGCACAAATAATTTCGGGATGTGGAGAGGTGAGGTTATGGATGCCCTGAATGCATCGAACCTCGAGGATACTCTCCTTCTGGAGAAGAAGAGAGGCACGACCACTGATGAAGAGTGGGCAAAGATGAACAGGTCAGCGTGTGGGTTGATTCGTTCATGTTTATCGCAAGACATAAAATATCTTGCACAACATGAGACATCGGCTAAGCATTTGTGGGAAACCCTTGAGAAGAAATATCTGACCAAGAGTGTAGAGTCAAGACTGCAGCTTAAGAGTAAGCTGTATCGGTTTCAGATGAAGAAGGGGAGCACAGTGAATGAGCACATCAACCGATACACGAAGCTTCTTACAGATTTAGTGAACGTGAATGTCGTGGTAGATGAGGAAGACAAGGCTGTAAGCCTCCTGAACTCACTCCCAGCGGAGGAGTATGAGACATTCACTCTGACCTTTTATTAATGGTAGGCAGACTCTGAACTACCATGAGGTGTCGTCTGCACTGACAAGGTATGAGACGAGGAAGAAGGAGAGACATCCTTCTCAGTCAAGCTCATCGGCGGAGGCACTGGAAGTAAGAAGCAGGGGTTCATCTAGGAAGGGCAGTGATGAAAGGGGAAGATCGAAGTCCAGGTCGGGCTATAGGGATCTGAGGAAGAACCAGTGTGCCTTCTGTAGAGAAATAGGACACTGGAAAGTGGACTGTCCGAAGTTCAAAGGGAAGAAGAAGGAGTCGAAGGCCGAAGCAAATCTTGCAAAGGTGACGAATACTCAGAGGAGTAGTTCACAGGCAGATGGATCAGATTCGGACTCGTCAGGTTTCTCATTTTCAGTCATTACGCCCATCGTTGGTCACTCATGGGAAGATGAGTGGATTTTGGACATAGGTACAACATACCATGCGTGCCCTAATCGAGATTGGTTTTCTAGCTTTGAGAAGTTGGAGGGGTGTTCGGTCGTTATGGGCGATAATCACCCATGTAGCATGGAGGGTGTAGGTACAATCCGAATCAGGATATTTGATGGGATGGTAAGGGAGCTGAAGGGAGTGAGGTATATACCTCAGTTGAAGAGAAATCTCATCTCCATTGGAGCTTTGGAAGCATCGGGCATGGTGATATCTGTTCGAGATGGCGATCTCAGGATGATCAAGGCTCGATGGTGATGATGAAGGGCGTCCGCCGAGACAATCTCTACTACTTGAAGGGTAGACGGTGACAGGTCAGGTGGAGACTTCCAGTTCCTCAGATGATGGTGGCCCAGAGGTCTGGCAGGGAAAGGTCGGACAGGAAGAAGAAAAATCTTTGCGAGCTCCTGCAAAGATGGAATCGCTGGAAGGTGCTGCTACCTGCAAGTTGGAAGGTGAACACAGCGTTCTGGACAAGAAGAAGGTGAGATTTAGCACTAGTACTCACCGTAATGAAGGTCTTCTTGATTGTGTTCACATGAGCGTATGGCGACCTGCTAAGACGACATCGCTTGGAGGTCACAGGTACTTTGTCTCATTTATTGATGGTTCATCTAGGGCGCTGTTTGGTTCGGTGTAGAAGTGAAAAAGTGAGAAAGTAATAATAGTTCTCTTTGAAACTTGGGAATTGGTTAGTGAGTTTTTTAGTGTTTGAATATTGTTAGGAAGTGTGGTTTGAAAAATGTTATGTCTTTTGCGGTGTTTGGATGATAATGTGAATAAATTAATCACAAAGTTGACTGCAAAATAATATTAAAATAAAAAATAATTAAGAAAAATAAAAATTAGATTGTAATGTAAGTGAGATTTACATGACCACAAAATTAACTGTTTTGAGCTACAACTTATTACAATTGAGATTTACATGACCACAAAATTAACTATAGCACCCTGGAAGTGAGGAAGTGATTGTGTAAAAGGGAAAAGAGAAAAGGAAGAGAAGTTTTCTCATTTTCTTTTTTCGGTATTTGGATAGATAGGGAAGTGAGCAATTATTCTTCTCCTTTTCCTTACTTCCGCCCACTTCCTTGCAACCAAACACGCCCTAGGCAGTTTTGGATATATCCCATGAGACAAAGGAGTGAAGCCCTAGATGTGTTGGTGAAGTGGAGAGGAAAATTGGAGAGGCAGATAGGTAGGAAGATAAAGGAGCTTCATATTGGTAATGTTGGAAAGGACATGAACCAATTCCTACGATTTGACCAGAACACAGGTATTGTGACTCACTTTACAACAGGTAAAGATTGGTTGGCTAAAGATGTAATCCGTTCCTTACTGGAGGAGGTTCGGAAGTTGTTGTCTAATGCAGGATTAGACAGGTCGTTTTGGGCTGAGGCGACTGAGTATGCTAGCCATCTCATGAATAGATCGACTGCGATAGGAGGTAAAGCTCCATTGGAAATTTGGTCTGGGAAAGCTGCTCAAGATCATTGTTTGCTGCGGAAGTTTAGAAGTCCAACCTACTTCAGTGCCAAGAATGGTAAGGTGAATCCGCAAGCAAAGAGGTTTGTCTATTTGGGCGTCAAGAGGATCAGTTACAGGTTGTGGGATCCCGAAGACAAGAAGATCGTGATGAGCATGCATGTCACATTTGCAGAGACTTCAGTGTTGAAGTCCACCGTCTCTCAGCAGATGGAGAGGACGAAGACCAAGGAAGTATCGCAGCGGGTGGAGGTTGATGCTACTCCATCATCTCCAGTTGGTTCGGCATTAGAGGAGATTTCACCGGATGTGACACCGGATGGAGATCATGAAACCAAGGGTGATGCTGAAAAGGTTGAAAACATTGCTAAGGATGTCAAGGTGCTTGCAGACATTGGAACCAAGGTGAAACCACGCTTGTGGGGGAAGGAAGCATGAATCTCAAGCTTGTGATCGCGACAAGCTCAAGTTGAAGGCCGTTGTTCTCCATGATGGTCGGGAAGAGGTTCATATGACTCAGTCTGACGGTTCGCTGCTACAAATACAGGTACCAGTGCTTGAGCTTGATGAAGCTCATTTAAATGAACTACGGTCGGCTTGATCCTTTTGGGCAAAGGTACGTAGGCAGCCGTAAAGGCGCAACCATTTGGTGATGCAACCCCTATGAAGCTATTTGGGTTCTCGAGAAGCAGTTGGATCTTCACGTAGAGGTGAAGAGTTATGGCCGATGGAACTTCACGTAGAGGTGGAGAGGCTTCATGTAGAGATGAAGTGTTGTGGTCAGTTTGGATCTTCACGTAGAGGTGAAGAGTTGTGGCCGATGGAACTTCACGTAGAGGTGGAGAGGCTTCATGTAGAGATGAAGTGTTGTGGCCAGTTGGATCTTCACGTAGAGGTGAAGGTTTGTGGCCGATGGAACTTCACGTAGAGGTGGAGAGGCTTCACGTAGAGGTGAAGTATTGTGGCCAGTTGGATCTCACGTAGTGGTGAGGTGTTGTGATCTCGATGAACATGTTAATCTTCCGGTGAGAAGAGGATGAGCTTACATAAGGAATTGTGTGCATCCAGTTGAAGCCGATGATGTTTGGTGTGCTCTACGCAGACTTGGTTTGGACCGTCAGTGAAAGACAGGTAGACTAGATAGAGTTAGTCAGTTGGAGAGTCAGTGTTGACTCGTAAAGAAGTCTTCATGAGGTCGTGAAGTTGCGGAGGAGGAGCCACGGTATGGTGATCGGCATGTATGGAAGTTCTCCTAAGGTGAAGCGTGGTGGGCCCATAACCCACATTATAGGGAAGGCATGTGCGATGTTTTTTCAGTGGATAGCTGAGCTAAGGATTCCAAGCCGAGATCGTGTGTCGATTTCGTCCGGTGCGCGCAAGCCGAGATCGTGTGTCGATTTCGCCGAGATCGTGTGTCGATTTCGCCAGGTGATAGACTGGGGTACGTTGGAGATCGGCTCAGATTTGGAAAATCTTCGCCGAGGTGGAGAATTGTTGGAAAGAGAGAAGTATTGCTGAGGAAGTTGACAAGGATCGTTGAAGGGTCGTCGAGTGATCGCCAAGAAAGTCGATGACAAAAGGACGAAGGAAGCAGCAGCCAGGAAATAGCCAAACAGCAGTAGAACAGGTGTTTTCGGTCGACCTATCCGATCGACCGCCCGCAGTAGCAGGTGCTCGGTCGAACGGTCCGATCGACCGACGTGTACAACATGCACAAAGGCATGAGCGGTCGACCGCCCGGTCGACCGCAGGAGGAGCTCGGTCGACCGCCCGGTCTACCGACTGAAGTGACCTAACTCTCGGTTGGGAACGGTCGACCTGCCCGGTCGACCGGTGCATGGGGTCGGTCGACCGAAGCGGGTGCGGGCTGCGTTTGCAGATTTGAAAACCTGTTGTATTTAAAGTGCTGTTGTATTTTCTAGGGTTAGCATCTTTGAGAAAGATCTTGAAGAAACGAAGGCTGGAGCTCTCTTGAGATCAGAGAAGCTGCCAGTATTGTAATCTTCTTCCAAAGCAATTAGATCTCTCTTTCATTGCCCCGAGGACGTAGGCATCAAGACCGAATCTCGTTAAATTTGTTGTTTGCGTGTGCTTTCTCTGGATTGTGTTATTTGTGCTGGTTTGGTGATGGTTCTTCGTGCTTGAGAGATTCAGGGATTCCTCTGTTGGGTTGTTGTCGTTGGCACAACATAAAGCTAAAGTCATAAAATAACTGATCATAAAAAGAAAATGAAACATAGACAGAGGAATTTTCGATAAGTGATATGTAGCGCCGCCCCCTCTCTATTTATCGATGGTGAGCCCTTTCTCTCATCGGCTTTCTCTATAAATGGTAATAATAAGAGAAAAAAATATACTAAAATATAATAAGAATTTCAGATTACTCTGTGATCTTGTTTGGTAACAAGAGTCAATAAGAATTAGGCTTCTAACTCTTGCTAGCTCTACCTAGCTACTAATTTGACAAACTATCTTGTCAAGGATAATTTTGGAAAACAATGCTACTTTTTTTTGCTTTGACCTTTGTATTTGAAATCAAAACCCTTAACTCATGTCTCAATTCTTATTTTGTGTAACAGCATGTTTGGTTAAGGGTGGAAGTGAGAAAGTGATAATAATTCCATTTGAAACTTGAGAATTGGCTAGTAAGTTTTCCGGTGTTTAGATGTTGTTGGGAGGTGTGGTTTGGAAAATATTTTTTCTTTTTTCGGTGTTTTGATGGTAATGTGAAAGTGAAAGTGGAGAAGTTGACCACAAAGTTGACCGTAAAATAATACTAAAATAAAAATTAATTAAGAAAAATAAAAAATGGACTTAATTAGAATGCAAGTGAGATTTACATGATCAAAAAATTAACTGTTTTGTGCTACAACTTATTATAAATGAGATTTACATGATCACAAAATTAACTGTAGCACTCTGGAAGCGAGGAAATGATTGTGTAAAAGAGAAAAGAGAAAAGGAAAGGAGTTTTCTTATTTTCCTTTTCCGGTGTTTCGATAGATAAGGAAGTGAGCAATTATACTTCCCTATTTCCTTACTTCCGCCCACTTCCTTGCAACCAAACAGCCCTGAGTAAGCTTCTTGCTCTCTCAAGAGTTGCCATTTAATCCCCACACTCTTAGTTTTTGTTTGGCTAGAGGAATTATAGAGTTGGGGTTAAAATTCCAACTCAAGAAGAGTTGTCAACTCTACACTAATTTGTCATTACTGTAAGAATTAGCTTTATCTCAAAAAAAAAAGGGACAAAGTTCAAATGTCTACTCTTTTTATTCTCGTTTTGCATTTGACATCTCATTTCTAACTCTTGGACAAAAGTTACATGCTTGGAGTTAGGTCTCACTATTGCTAACTCTGGCAGCGTACAAGTTGACTGAAATTGTAATTTAATTTACAGACTATGCATATTATTTTTTATTTCGAACGCGTTGTAACCACGTTCCAATGTTACCCGAGCAATCTGAGTTCGGTTCTTGTGTGTGAGTCACACACATATTATAAAAAATCAATCTCGTGATGACAAGTGAGATTGGTCCTCCTATAATATTATAAGAGATTCAAAAACTTAAAACTTTTTCTTCTTAAAGCTGATGTCTTGTTCACCTGTTAATACGAAATTGACTGTTTTATGTTATGTACGCACCGAATCCAAGCAACCCAAGCTCTGCTGTCCTATAAATGCCCCGTAACCCCCCGCACACAACCGTGAAAGAGAGGAATAAAGAAAGATCAAGAACTCGAGAAAATTCTGCTGACGTCATCAATCTAATACCACTCCATTCAGGAAAGCTCAGCGCAATGGCGGGTTACCCTCCAGGCGGCCCCAGCTACCCCTACGGCGCTCCCCCGACTCAGCCCTACGCCTACGGCGGCGCTCCGCCTCCCTCAGCCCCCTACGCCCCCTACGCCGGCGAGAAACCCCACAAGGCTGGTAGCGGAGGCGGCGGGTACCCGTCGGCCCCTCCGGCGCCCGGCGGCGGCAGCGGGTACCCATACGCATCGTCGCCGGGAGGGTACCCAGTGTCGGCGCCTCCGCCTCCGGCGAGCGGGTACGGGGGCGGCTACCCGCCGGCGACAGTCGGGTACGGGAGCCCGTTCGCGTCGCTGGTGCCGTCGGCGTTTCCCCCAGGGACGGATCCCAACGTGGTGGCCTGCTTCCAGGCGGCGGATTCCGACGGGAGTGGGTTTATCGATGACAAGGAGCTGCAGATGGCGCTGTCGTCGTACAACCAGAGCTTTAGCTTGAGGACGGTGCATCTTCTCATGTATCTCTTCACAAACTCCAACGTCCGCAAGATCGGTAAGATTATAGATCATAGATCAAGAAGCTGAGATCGATTTTCTACATTTTTTTAAATTTTTTTTAAAAAATAAATTTCCGTAGCATTAGGCTGTTTGATTGTCTAATTAGCCCCTAATTCTCTGAATTGGGAGCCCTAGGTGCACGTTAGCATAGGCTAACGTGCACCTTCCGGCCGATCGGCCATTGCTCGCTTCCTCTTCTTTCCGGGGGACCGGCGGGCGCATCTTCAGCCGAGGCTAGCGTGCGCCGGGACGACGGTTTTCTCGTGTTCTCCGCTGCTGGGTTTCTACACGTGTCGCGTCAGTTTGAAGCAGAGAATGGCGCACGTTAGTTCCGCGAGTACTGGCATCCGCCTGTGCTGTCTATTTCTTGCAGAAGATGCCAACGCGCAACGCGTATATTCCGGATAGTTAGTTTCATACTTTTGGTTCTTTTTTGCCAAAAAGTAAACGTTACTCGTATCGAATTAATTCTTCTGGAAAAAGAACTTTCACCCAAATTGTGAGCAAGGAAGCATGGGCCTACTCGAAGCGGGGACCCACCTTGGGTCTGTGTGGCTGAGTGGGTGTTTCCTGAGGAGGTGCAGTTAGAAATGACTGGATTAATTAGTTGTCACATTGAAAATTGGAATCAATCTTAAGCCTCAATCTAACAATGCAAGTAGGAACCACACCACCCTTTTGCAATTGCAAAATAAGAGTTGGAAGTGGATTGGGTGAGATGCTGATGCATAACTTTAGAAGCATGCAAGATGCTTGTGTTTCTTTGATGTTGACCCACTCTATAAAAAGTAAATTTTTGCAGCGCCTACAGCTGCCTACACTATCTCACCAACTATTTGGTAACTTTTGGGTTTCATTTGGCAAGTGGAGTTACCTCAAGAATTAAGCTAATTCAACTGTCTCTTGACAAATAATCAAAAATTGACAAGAGTTAACAAGTAATGATGATTGTGAAATTAGCCCAACTTTACCTCCAAACCCACATGTGGAGGAAAATTCTCGAAAAATTTCTTCACACTACGATTTGTAAGTAAGATTTGTTGGGCCAAAGGCCCATCACTCTAGTTTTGATGATGACTAACTCATGTAGTTATAGTACTAATGATCTTGTGTTTAATTAGTATCAGATATTTGATCAAGATCTTAGTTGGTGTTTAGCTTCAACAAAGGATTTAAAGTCAAAGTTTTGGAGCTAGCACGTGTTGATTCAAGAGCTCGCGCGTCAAGATTGCATCAAGTACTCAAGAGGAGTCTAGCTCATTGGATCAAGATTTGGACCAAGTCAAGAAGGAGAAGAAAACCTTCAAGAGAAGATTTCCAAGAAGACTTGTGTCATGTTTGTAAGTGTCAAGATTTTATTTTTAGATAAAATGTAAAGGATAGATTAGTTTGTGATTGCTCAAGTTTCATATACACTCAACACACAAGATTTAGATGTGTTTTCATAAAAGAGTTTTCGTTTTGAAAAATAACGGTTTAGTTTTTAAGATTCAAAATATACATGTGTTTTATCAAAACTTATTTTAGAGCTTATTGTAAAAAAACATAGATATTTCATCATATATGTGTAGTGGAATATATCCATACACACTAAGCTTCAAAAGTGTTTAGAATATCTTGTTTTTGTATTTGGAAAAGTTTTGAAAAAATCATTTTTGAAAAATACAGGTTTTTGTTTAAGGTATAACTTCTATATTACAAAAATAGTTCAAAATGTTTGTAATATGTTTTGATTTTTAATCAAACATGTTTGTATTTTAAAGTATATCAATGAACTTTTTTTTGTAGAATTTATGAGATTTTATTGAAGGAAAAACACCAAGTTTTAAATCCCTAAAACCTGTATTCTGGCCTTCTGCCGGTCGACCGCACGGTCGACCGAGCTAGAGGTCGGTCGACCGATGTGCACAAACGTGTACGACCTTGTTTGGCTGGAGGGCCGGTCGACTGACCCGGTCGACCGCTAGAGAGCTCTGCTCTCTGGATCTGGCCCCGATCGATCGGGCGGTCGATCGGCAGAGAGCTTCTGCTCTTTGCATCCAGGCCTCGGTCGACTGGTGGCACAACGGTCTGAAATCCGACCGTTGGCCGGTCGACCAGGCAGTCGACCGAGATCAAGATTTCCTGCCGAGTTGGCCTCCAACGGCCATATTTTGGGAGCCTATATATTGGGGTTCCCTTGGACTGTTTTCTACAAGATTTTAAGTGAGTTTTCAAGATAGTTTTTCTTACACTTCTAAGTGTTTATCTCCACTTGTTTTAGAGCCAAATACTTTCATATCAAAAGGAGAGTTTTTCAAGAGTGTTTTGTAAAAGAGATTTCTTGAGTTTTTCACCACCAAATCAATCCTAGTTTTCTCACACTCGGGTTTGCGCGGTATCATTCTTGAGAGGCAGTCGATGATCAATTCGCTCCAGTCGCGGAGCGAAAGTGATGCAATTGAATGATCGCTACTGTGAATTCTTCCAAGAGGCTTAGAATTTGTGCTTCGAGTTAAGTAGGCATCGCTTTTTCGGCCGCACCGGGTCGGGGCCGAGTGTTAGGCGGAAATAGTAGGCATCATTTTGACACATACTTTTGTAACAATATATTTGTAATAAATACATTATGACCTTCAATTTTGAGTCTTGTCTTTTTGCGTGCTTGTGTGGCTTATTGCATTTGTTTGATTGTACTCGACCCGAGGGAATAAGAGTTAGGAAGCGGAGTCGACAGTCGTTAGAGTTTGCCCTGTGGGTGATTCATTTCAATATCTCTGCAGTGCCTTTTAGGTGTCAGGACGAGAGTCTGATGTATGTTGTAGGAGTTAGTTGTCAGGGTGAGAACTCGATATAGGCTGTCAGAGTGATCATCAGGAGCTTTTCCGTCTTCAGAAGAGCCTCCGTGTAAGTCTAGCCGTGAGGATCCGATATAGGCTGTATGAGTGATCGTTAGAAGCGCTTCTGTCTTTCAGGAGAGCCTCTGTGTAGGTGTAGCCGTCAGGGTGAGGACCCGATATAGGCTGTATTAGTGACCGTCAAAAGCGCTTTCCTTTTTTAAGGAGAGCCTCCATGTAGTCTATCCGTCAGGATGAGAACTCGATATAGACTGTTGGAGTGACTGTCAGGAGCGTTTCTATTTTTCAGTAGAGCCTCTGTATAAGTCTAGCTGTCAGGGTGAGGACCCGATATAGGTTGTTTGAGTGATCATCATGAGCGCTTCTGTCATTCAGGAGTGATTCCGTATAGGTCTGAGCCGTCAGGATGAGGACCCCATATAGGCTGTATGAGCGACCATTAGGAGCAGGGTTTGAAATCTCGGTCCGGTTCCGACTCGCTTGAGTTAGAACCAGATCGACCGACACCGGTCTGATTCCGTTCCATGAGTCAAGGGTTTTCTGAGAATCGCTCGACTTGGGGCTGACTTGGCTCCGACTCGTGCGTTTCAACCGAGTCAGACCGGGACTCGGTCTGACTCGGCTGAGATGCCTGAGTCGAGCGATTCTCTGAGCCCGTGCTCAGATCTGCTCAGCTGAGAAGGAAAAAAAGAAAAGAAAACTCACCCGTTCTGTGAGGCCGCCGACATCGTCACCTGTTAGGCTGCTCCTTATCCCCCTCGTCGTCGCCTACGGGGGAGGTGAGAGATCGGCATGGGAGGGGGGAGGGGGAGAGAGGAGAGAGATCAGAGGGGGAGAAGGGGAGAAAGACTGAGATAGAGGGGGGACAGAGAGATCGGAGGGGGAGAGGGGGAGAGAGAGATCGGAGGGGGAGACGGGGGGAGAGAGAACGACAAGGGAGAGGGGGAGAGAGAACGACGGGATGGGGGAGAGAGATTTAACCCGATCTCTCTCCCTTCTGTGTCTTATATATTTTTTTGGTGTTCTCATGTTTACTCTTACCCTATTTTTTAATTTTACCCCCCGAATCATCATATTTCCCAAATTATCTCTCAAAACAAACTTATTTTTGACATATGATACATGAAAATTAATATCAACATTTTTTAAAAAGATTTATCATGATTTTTTCTGATTTTTTTTGAGCTTTATTTGTAGCGTTTTATGCGTATCACCCGAGTCCGTTTCGGGATGCCGAGACCGATGTGGAACGGTGCCCTCCGAGTTGGCGGCCGAAACCGCGACTGAGAACAATGATCATGAGTGCTTCTGTCATTCAGGAGTGACTCCATGTTTGTCTAGCCGTCAGGGTGAGGACCCGACATAGGCTGTTAGAGTGACCGTCAGGAGTGCTTCCGTCATTCTCCGTATAGGTTTGAGCTATCAGGGTGAAAACCCACTATAGACTGCAAGAGCGACCATTAGGAGCACTTCGTCATTCAGGAGTGACTGTATGTCTGGGTGAGGACTCGATATATGCTGTCAGAACGACCATCAGGAGCGCTTTCATCATTTATGAGTGACTCTGTGTAGGTCTAGCCGTCAGGGTGAGGAGCTGATATAAACGTTGGGCGATCATCAGGAGTGCTTCCGTCATTGAGGAGTGGCTCCGTGTAAGTCTAGTTGTCAGGGTGAGAACTCGATATAGGTTGTTAGAGTGACCGTTAGGAGCGCTTTTGTAATTCAGGATTGACTCCGTATAGGTCTATGTCGTCAGGGTGAGGACCCGATTATAAGCTATCACAGTGACTTTGATGAGCGCTTTTGTCTTTCAGGAGAGCCTCCATGTAGGTCTAGCCATCAAGTTGCGACTCGATATAGACTGTCGAAGTGACCGTTAGGAGCGCTTTCCTCTTTTAGGAGAGCCTCTATGTAGGTCTAGCCATTAGGGTGAGGACCCGATATAGGCTGTCGGAGTGACCGTTAGGAGCACTTTTGTCTTTCATGAGAGACTCCGTGTAGGTCTAGCCGTCGGGGTGTGGACCCGATATAGGCTATCGGAGTGACCGTTAGGAGCACTTTTGTCTTTCATGAGAGACACCGTGTAGGTCTAGCCGTCAGGGTGAGGACCTGATATAGGCTATCAGAGTGACCTTCAGGAGCAATTTCGTCTTTCAGGAGGGCCTCCGTGTAGGTCTAACCATCAGGGTAAGGACCCGATATAGGCTGTCAGAGTGACCGTTGGGAACACTTCCATCGTTCAGGATTGACTCTGTATAGGTCTAAGCCGTCAGGCTGAGGATTCAATATAGGCTGTAAGAGCGACCATCAGGAGCATTTCTGTCATTCAGGAGTGGCTCTGTATAGGTCTGAGCCGTCAGGATGAGAACCCGATATAGGCTGTTGTGCGACCATCAGGAGCGCTTTTGTCATTCAGGATTGACTCCGTATGGGTCTGAGGCGTCAGGGTAAGGACTCGATATAGGCTTTTGAGTGGCCATCAGGAGCGCTTCCATTATTCAGAAGTGACTCCGTATAGGTCTGAGTCGTCAGGATAGAAACCAGACATAGGGTTCGGAGCATAGTTCAAAGTCTCGGCCTTGGCCGCCGACTCGGCCGGCACCGAGACGGATCGGTCTCGGCGACTCGGATTGGACTCGGACGATACGCGCAAAACGCTACATAGAACGTCAAAAAAATTATGAAAAAAACATGACAAATTATAAAAAAAATGTAGACATCAAAATTCATGTATCGCATATTCAAAACATATCACATAGCACTCAAAACATAACGTGAAAGTATAAATACAAACGTCGTCGGTAGAAAAATATCAAAATACATGCATAATATAGTAAATTGCACAAAATAATTCATAAGTAACTGCTAATATAGTCATTTTCACATTGAATTACGAGGAGGCACAAAATCATCATTATCATCATCCCCGCGATAAGTATAGAAATCAGGCATATAGTTTACATAAGGATAATAATATGTTTGTGGGTGAGATCCTGTAGGCTGAGATGATTGGCCAGAGGATCCACTATCAGAGTAATATGGCGGTAGGGGTTGTGCAATATCAGCTCCATGGTGATAATACCCAAAACCTCGATATTTAGCGCTGCTAGTAGAATATTCACCAGTGCTAGAATTATCAGTGCCAGAATATTGGTCAGATGTCAAACTCAACCCCTGTAAATGACCTTCAAGACTATGATCACCATGTGAGTAGTTATCATGTCCACTCGAATAATCATCGCTAGAACTGAAATCGACCAACCGATCCAAATGCCTACGCTGTTGCGAAATCCCTGCCCGGCCTCCATAATCTGTATCTTGTGTGGCATAATATTTTGAATCCCATGTTAAAGCATCACCTCGTTGGCTTCCACCAACACCATGAGTCTCTTCATCATTACCACCATCACCACCATCACCACTGTCATCACCTTCACCACCATCACCGCCATCATCATCACCGCCGTCATCATCACCGCCATCACCATCATCACCGCCATCACCTCCACTTTCGTCACTACGACGAATACCTTCATCCAACTAATCTAAGTCATCTGGTGGTAACATCGGTTGTTCTTCCTCACGAACCACCCACTCATTCAAAATATCATCATCATTGAAAATATTGTTCAGATCAATTAGGTTGTAATAATCATCAGTGTCGCTTTTGCATGTCAAGTTTCTTACTCGCAACCGCATATTGTAATGCACAAATACTAGTTTATGCAACTTGTTCATTGCCAACCGGTTGCGCAATTTTGTATGAATCAGCGACCACGTGCTCCAATTTCTTTCACAACCCGATGAAGAACATGTTTGGCTTAAAACTTTAATGGTAATTTTCTGCAGATTGGGAGCTTCTTCGCCATAATTAATCCACCAATCAGCTGGAAGAGATTGTTGCACTGCTCTTCTAGTTAGTGAGCTTCCAAATTCTCCAACTCCATCCACAAATAATTTTATCTGTGAGAATACACATCACAAGTGTTAATATTTGCATAACATTATATCGATAAAATAAATAAATTATTATTACCTCATTAATAGCTCTTGCTTGTTTATTCAAATCTGGCTCTAATCTTTTAATGACCTCCTTTAATTCATTTCTCACTTCTGGATGTGTAGAAAAGTTTTTTGAATATTGGAGTACTAGATTTAAAAAATATGCTGCAATAATATAATTACACGATTGTTATGATATGACAGTTTCAATTTCTAATCAACAAATATGATTTCTAGGCAAATAAATTACCAGCAGCATGCAAGTGTCTATGCAATTGTCCCTCCCATCTTCTATCAATGATATCCCAGTACTTCTTCTAGTTCTTATTTGATGCCTTTATAGCCAATTTTGCTCTATCCGTAGCTTCATATATAATAGATAATGTAGGTTTCTTTTCCTAGTCCACTATCTTCAAGACTCTAACAAGAGGATCCATAATGTTTTGGACCTCTCTTGCCTTCTTCCAAAACCGGTCAGTCAGAATGAGATTAGAAACCTTATCTCGCACACTTCTTCTACTCCTTTACTTGTTGAATTCATGCCATTCGGTGGTCATACACATTCTTTTCAAATCTTGCTCATAGCGAATAAGGCTTTCAATAGAAATAAACTCGGTGGCAAATCGTGTTATACCTGGTCTCAACAAATCTCTATCTCTGGTAAATAGCTTCATTAAATTCACGACTTTGAGGCTATTGTAAATGAATGATGTGATCATCTTAGCATCATCTAATGTCTCCTTGACTGATTTCAAAGAGCCAATATCTTTAAGCATCAAATCAATGCAATGTGCTGCAGAGGGAGACTAAAACAAATGTTTTCTCTTCTCCATCAGCATGTGACCAGCTGCTTTGAAACTTGCCTCATTATCTGTTACAATCTGCACGATATTTTCTTCACCAACTTCATCAACAACTTTATCCATTAGCGAGAATATATAATCAGCAGTCTTCGAGATATTAGTAGTATCAACAGAAGTATGGTAAATCATGCTTCTATCACAATAAATCATGAAATTAACAATAGGCTTTCTATTATGAGAACTCCATCCATCACACATGATCGTGCAACCATACTGCGGCCATTTTGTTTTTATTGAAGCAATATATACTTCAATTTCTTTCATTTCCTTCTCTAAATATAGATTGCCAATCTGGTACCATGTAGGGCCTTTTACACCTGGGCTTGCCTCCGCAATAGTATTAATCATGCCTTGGTAGTAAGGACTACTATCAGCTGCATTGAATGGTATTGCATTGTAGTGAAAAAATTTCGCCATGGATTTTCTAACCTTTTTAATATTCTCAGTTGAGAACATGCTTTTGATTGATTTCTGTTTTGTTGGGAACATGTAAGTCACAAGCTGGAATTTCAGCTTCTCTCATAGTTATACTCCGACGCAATCAACAGTTACTCCCTGATCCTGAAGGCTGCGAACTACTGCCACCAATATCAACTCCTTCTGTCGATCTCCAAGTCATTTCACGACTTTCTTTCATAACTTGTTTTAGTTGTTTTCTTTCAACTCCTTCTAAACCATCAACTTCTTCAATTTCATTATCAGAATCTTCTTCGGTCACATCATAAAAATCTTCCTCACTTAAAGATCTCATAAGTCGCTCTTTTTTAGATTTTATGGCCGCTCTTTTTTTGCTACCTTCAAAAAGATGTCTCATTATTTGAGATACCTCTTTTGATACTCGCAAGCATCCTTCCACCTGACCGGGTACATGTACTATATGTTGCTTCAATCTAGTAATATCACCATGGACTTATTTCCCACAATAATTACACTTCACAAGTTTTCTACTTCCATCAACAGGGGTACCATGTTCCCATCCAATATCGCTTTGCTTTGGAGGCATACTGAATTTAAAAAAATTATCTGTTAAATTAAATTAAAACTAAAATTAACTAAATTAAAACAATATTAAATTAAACTAAATTAAATGAAACTAAATTAAATTACACTAAACTAGTTTATACTAGATTAAGCTACACTAACTTAATTACCTAACTTCAATAAAATTATTAAATTACCTAACTTAATTATAATTACAAAACTTTATTAAATTAAATTAACCTAAATTAAGTTAACTAAACTAATTTAAATTAAATTAAACTCAATTAAATGAAACTAAATTAAATTAAACTAAACTAGTTTATACTAGATTAACCTACACTAACTTAATTACCTAACTTTAATAAAATTATTAAATTACCTAACTTATTTTTAATTATAAAACTTTATTAAATTAAATTAACCTAAATTAAGTTTAACTAAATTAAACTAAATTAAATTACATTAAACTCAAATAAATTAAACTGAGGGGGAGAGAAAGAGGGACTGAGGGGAGAGAGAAACAGAGAGGGAGAAAGGGACTGCGGGGAGAGAAACAGAGGGGGGGAGAGAGGGAGGAACAGAGAGAGGGAGAGAGACGGAGACAAAGAAGGAGGGAGACACAGAGAGGGGAGAGAGAGACGGAGACAGAGAGGGAGAGAGACACAGAGAGAGGGAGAGGGAGAGAGAGACTGAGAGGGAGAGAGAGAGAGAGTCCGACAGACACAGAGAGAGACAGAGAGAGAGAGAGAGACAGAGACAAAGAGGGAGAGAGAGTGACAGAGAGAGACAGAGAGGGAGAGGGAGAGACTGAGAGGGAGAGGGGGAGAGAGTCCGACAGAGAGAGAGACACAGAGGGAGAGAGATGGCGACAGAGAGGGAGAGAGGGAGAGAGAGGGAGAGGGAGAGAGAGGGAGAGGGAGACAAAGACAGAGAGGGGGAGAGAGGGACAAAGAGAGACACAGAGAGAGGGAGAGGGAGAGAGACGAGAGGGAGAGGGAGAGAGAGTCCGACAGAGAGAGACGGAGACAGAGGAAGAGGTACCTGCGAGGGCGAGGATCGACGGCGACGCGGGGGGAACGCGAGAGGGAGGGGGCAGCCTGAGAGAGAGAGATCAGATCTGATCTCTCTCTCACTCTGTCCCTTTAAATGGGGTCACGGGCGCTGAGTCGACCCGGGTCGGGTCCGACTCGGACTCGACTCGGCGCCCGTCGATCGACTCGGGCTTCCGAGTCGCATCGTCAGCGGCCGAGTCAGATACGACTCGGCCGATACCTTGAACTATGGTTCGGAGCGACCATCATGAGTGCTTCTGTCATTCAAGAGTGACTTTGTGTAGGTCTAGTCGTCAGGATGAGGACCCGATATAGGCTATCGAGTGACCATCAGGAGCACTTCTGTTATTCAGGAGTGACCCGTTTAGATCTGAGTCGTCAGGGTGAGGATCCGATATAGGCTGTCAGAGCGACCATTGGGAGCGCTTCCGTCATTCAGGAGTGACTCCGTGTTGTTCTGGCCATAAGGATGAGGACCTGATATAGGCTGTTCAACGCATTTTCGAGATTGTAAGGAAAGAGATGGTGCACAACTGTGAACTTTTTCATTGAATGTAATATGATCATACAATATCATTTCAAATGAAACGAGTTCCATTACTTTCTTGATCGACTAAGGTGTATTGCCTTCTATCGGTAGTGCTGAAGATGGTGTTTACTCCTCGATACTGGATGGCAGCAGGGTTAACCTGACTCTCTTGACGTGGAGTCTGGTTCACCTCTTTCTGCATTTTGGTCTCCGAGAATTGTCCGGGGTTAAGGATGAACTTCTTGAAATACCCTCAGTTTACTAGCTTTTAGAGCTGTCTCTGAAAAGAGCGGCAATCAACGGTACGGTGTCCCATTCTGTCATGGAAAGCGCAGTATTTCCCGGCTCCTAGACCCTTTCGGGTTAGGAGGGAGTGGGCTCGGGTGTCTAACCCATTCTTAATTTTTGATGGCGTCGAAGACATGGTCCACGGAGATTTTGAACGGAGTGAAGTCGGCTTCTTCTTGGTAAGTCTTCGCGGGGTTTCGAGAGGGTTGTTTGTTGATTGCGTCGGAAGCCCGATTTTGATTCTTTTTTGGGAAGGCTGGTGGAGCTTCGACTTCTCCCTGTTATCCTCCCCTTTGAAAGAGCGGTCAACTGCGCTTTGGGTCGCGTCCTCATCTGGATATGCTTCTGAGCTCGAGAGAGGATGTCCCTCATCTTGGTGCACCATGCTTCACCAAGTGCTTGTAAAAGGTGTAGGTGACTAGCAACCCATTGATGAACGCCGCGACAGCCACATCGTAGTTGCAGTTATACATCAAGGCCATCTGGTTCTCGAAATAACTGATATAGTGTTTAAGGCTCTCTTCAGGCTTTATCTTGATCGTGAGGAGGTGATTGTTGATCTTCATCAGCTCTTGTCGGGAAGCCTATTGGTGGTAGAAGGCCTGCTTTACCTCTTCAAAACTACGGAGTGAATGCCTCGGGAGAGTAAAACTAGTCGTAGGCAGTGCCTTTGAGACTGGATGGGACTACGTGACTCAAGAGGAGGTCATCGTGAGAGTGGACCGCCGTCTTGTCCTGATACTGTCAGAGGTGCTTGATGGGATCAGTCGCCCTAGAGTAGTAATCAAAGCTCAGCATCACGAGCTTCTTGGGGGAGCAGTGCGAAGTGATTTCACCTGAGAGTGATGAGTCGGAGGTTCTCAAGCTGCAAGGCTTCGCCTCTTTCCGGAGTTGTTGACTTGCTTCCTCGACTCGCTCCTGCATAATCTTCTTAATGTTCTCGATGCGAGGGACCTTCAGAACCTTGTGGGGGTCAGAGTTCTCGGAATGCTCGTAATCACTCGGGAGGTCAGATCTGGGGCGCCTTCGATTGCTGTAGGTTGTCTCCGCGGTGAGAGGTGGTAACGGGGGAGCCCTGGACCCCTCTGCCCCCTCATTCCTCATGGACTGAGACCTCTGAAGGATCTCAATTTAAGTGGCGAGTTGATTTTGGACGCGGGCGATCGTCTCTCTCTAGAGTAACATTCTCGCGTTCACGAGTTGCCTCTGCTCGTTGTTCATCTAATTGTCTTTGGAGGCTGGCGAGCATTTGGAAGAGTTGCGCTTTGTCGGGAGCTGGGTTTCATGCCCGTTGGTCCCTGTCTCCGATGCAATAGCTAGAAAAGAGTGATATTCCCCAGCGTCCTTGATGTGAATCTCGAGGTGGGATGAATGAGCGTCGATAGGCTCCGCGACAACGTGATATTCCCCAGCGTCCTTGATGTGAATCTCGAGGTGGGATGAATGAGCGTCGATAGGCTCCGCGACAACGTGATATTCCCCAGCGTCCTTGATGTGATATTCCCCAGCGTCCTTGATGTGAATCTCGAGGTGGGATGAATGAGCGTCGATAGGCTCCGCGACAACGTGATATTCCCCAGCGTCCTTGATGTGATATTCCCCAGCGTCCTTGATGTGAATCTCGAGGTGGGATGAATGAGCGTCGATAGGCTCCGCGACAACGTGATATTCCCCAGCGTCCTTGATGTGAATCTCGAGGTGGGATGAATGAGCGTCGATAGGCTCCGTGGCCCCAACAACCATCGATTTGCCTCTTGAAGTGGCGATAGTGGCGGCCCGGGATGCGCTCTTCCTCGGTGGGGTCATTTCTGTTTGGTGAGTCTTTTTGAGGAAGGGTTTGGGAAAAGAAGGAGATCTTGAATGTTGATTCATGCTTTAAATGAAAGCACCAAAATGTGGATGAAAGCACCAAAATGTGGAGGGAAATTCTCGAGAAATTTCTCCACACCACGAGTTGTAAGTGAATTGACATGTGTATGCAATCGCAAATGACAGAGATTTACGTGAAAAACTCGAAAGGGAAAAATCACGAGAGAGAGAGAGCTCACTATAATGTTAGAGAATTATAATGAATTTAGCAGAGTGATACTGCGATTACAAGTTCTAAGATTTTCTATTCTCAGAAGCGAACCCTTTTCTTGATGGAGAAGGAGAAATATTTATACTTGACTGATCTACCTTCGTGGGTGTGGATATTTTGGATCCACATGATTGTATGATTCGCACGTTATGATCTCCTTATAACCGCCCAGTTCGCACCGCTTGATTGTTGGGATCGCCATGCAGAGATATCCACAACTATTCATAAGAGCCCACATTGATATAAGGGCCTTACAATGTATAGAACATGGCGATGATCTGGCAGCGTAGCTGGATCCGTGAATCGCGGGGATTGTGCTATCTAACTGCAAGTAGCACAGGAGTAACGAGCTTTGGAGGATTTTCGTGTCGGAGTCTTGGGTGGCTCTGGGAAGGGTCTTCATGCTGATAGGAAATGATCCTTGTACTGATTGTTGGCGTTCCTGAGAGTAGTGTAGCTCCGCTTGAGTAATGAATTCGAGCGAGTGATGTATGATCAGATGTGGGCTCGGGGCGAGACCCGAGCTTTCTTCTTGGGCCAATATGCTCGAGGCTTTCTTCTTCGCCCCACGCTGGCAGAGAAGCGAAGCCTCCAGGTGTTCGGACTCGTGTTGTGATCTTAGCGAGGGTCAAAATTTGACCACTACACCACATCAAAATCACCCAATTGTGGAATTAGCCTCTCTCTCGTTCTCTATATCTCAATTCCTAACTAAATTCTATTTCTAAATAAACAAGCAACACAAATTTAATGCCCAACTCTTATACCTATTCATCTCTCAAAAATCCCAACTCCCTAACTCCACTTGCTGGACGATGCCTTGGTTTTAGTATTTTGATTGAGAGAAGTACTATAGTTAGATAAATGAACAAGAATGATGGGTATTACTTTTATATATACATTTCAAATACTAATGAATTTTCCTTTTGTAGTTTTCGAAATGAGATCATGAATTATTGTAAGTCTGTATATGGTCAAAACTTGTAAGCTGGATTATGATCTATATCCATCTATAAACACTATAACTGCTGCACCTCACCCACCTAAACAAGGAGATTCAACAGCACAATTCAAGCTGTTAAACTATAGGCTACAGCTTGAGTTTTGAACTGATTGATTGATCCCTTTGGGTTTGACCAAGCAAGGGCCTTCCTTCTCTTCATAATCAATGGACCCTGCTCTTCTTTCATACCATTTCCAATCCATGGCTTTATAGAATTGATCTAGCTCAAGTTGGTTGGGGTTCAGTTAGATCCCTTGCTCATTTCTGTGCTTTGTCCATAATTAATTCCTTTGCAAATTATTATCTGAGGACACTTTCTTCATGGAGTAATTGCAGATCCCAATTTCACCAGCTACTCCGTAAGGTGCACAAGTATCACAATCAACAAAATTTAAACTAGTTAGTAAAATTAGTTTTTATTAGTGTTGATAATTTGTTTTGTTAGAAATGCTTTGGTCTTTCTTTTCTATGTGCGATTTCAATATAACATGGAAGCTTCCCGATTTAAATGTGATAAACTCAGATATCAGATCAACTTTCCACATCCTCTTGAAACTATTCCCTATCCTCCTGAACTGTTAATTAAGTTCCCTGACTGAATGTTGAACCTATGAATCAGGGGGCACTTACATCATGAAGTTGTATCATGTCGGATGCAACACTTCTTGCAATGTCGTTGTCACATTTTGTCTGATACTTTTCATCTTGTTGTATGTGAATAGTCATAGGTTTCTTTGCTGAAAACTTGTGATCCATGGGAATTGTGTAAGCCTGTCAATTCGCAGTTAATTTCCCCCAAATTGTATCACAGTGGGTAAATGAACAATGGCAAGCTTAGATTTAAGCTTGGAATTCCAACCGATTGGAACATAGCCTAATTTGATTATGTTTCAAATAAAAAACCCTATTATCAACATGGTTTTGTTTATACATGTCATGTATTTTCATTCATTTAATCAATCAATCAATTAATTATTTTATTTCCCAATGTGGGTACCTGTTCCCCGTTTTTGGGAGGAAGTTCTCCTTTTTTGGTACCCATCAAGCCTTGAACCTATCACCACTACTATCTTAGCCCAACACTTATACCAGGTTGCCCCTAGCTAGTTGGTGGTTCATTTGAATTCTAAAATTTAAAATGGATGGAGTGATGAAGATTTTAGTTCACAAATTATGCAGAAGCAATGACATGCATACAACTCAGTCTAAAAAAAAGTCAAAAGCATCTAGGATGCAAAAGCATGGATATGGCTTTTGTATTATATAGACAGCTTATTCACAATTTATCCATGTAATGCTTGGCCTTTATTCATGCTGTTACTTGTTGAGTCTTTTCTTCTAATAATGTACAGTTTTCTCCATATCTTTTTCCAATAGACTAAATTATCCAGTTCTTTTCCAAATACTGGAGTTTAATCCTTCATCCAGTAATTTGCACGTATCTAGAAGATGAATGCTTCTTATATATCTGTATTAGGGTATACTGTCAATTTTACTTCCGGTCGCTGAATGTGTTTCTTTTCGTCTTCATCTTCTAGATGAGAGAGATCCTTGATTAATGATAAGAGGGTGATAGCCTAGCTTTCCATAAATAATGCATATTCATTATCTTAAATTGTTTCCAAATACTTTCTGATATTTACTACAAAATTTTCTTTTATTTTTTTAGGTTTGATTTTCAATCGTGTGCCAAATCATGTGCGGGTGCCAAATTTATGACCTTTACTACTGTGGAACATGTAGTACAAATTTGAAATATATAATATATATATATATATATATATATATATATATATATATATATATATATATAGAGAGAGAGAGAGAGAGAGAGAGAGAGAGAGGTCTTCGTGTGAGAAACTTTCTCACACGAAGACCGTGAGAAAATCATATAGGAGCAATCATATCGGATGATTTGAATCGTTCATCTTGATGTACATACTTTATTTAGGCTACCAATAAAAATTACGCGATTCTGAGCTGTTTTAATCATGCAATAAGTGGTTACAAAACATAAGTTATATTCGCCGTAGAATAAAGATGTCATTTGATGCATGCGTGAAAAGGTTCAGAATTACGTCATTTTTTTTGGTAACCTAACTAAAATATGTAGATAAAGATGAACAGTTCAGATCATCCACAGAATTGCTCCTATATGATTTTCTTACGAAGCTTTATTTTGAGAAAGTTTCTCATTTGAAGATTTTCCTCTCTCTCTCTATATATATATATATATATATATATTATATATATATATATATAGACTTGTATCCTTTCAAAAGGATTTGATCCCGGATCCTTCCCACTCAAATTCACCCTCCAACATTAAAATACAAGATCCACTCCGTTGAAGTTGATCTATACTATTTCAATTATCTATAAACCAAAAATCAAGTGTTTTAAATACTTTTTGCCCATCCATCAAGTAGGGAAAAAACGGACGGCCTAAATAGTGAGTTGGTTAGTTTAACGGTATAGAACATTTAAAATCTAATAAAAATTAGTTTATAGGGGTTTTTAAATGTTTAGATCATAATGAAATGGCCGGATCGAGAATTTGTATGTCTAAAGACATAGATCTAACCAACTCATTACTTTCGGCCGTCCATTTTGCGTCGCTTGATGGATGGGCAAAAAGTATTTAAAACACTTGATTTTTGGTTTATAGATACTTGAAATAGTATAGATCAACTTCAACGGAGTGGATCTTGTATTCGAATGTTGGAGGGTTGAATTTGAGTGGGAAGGATCCGGGATCAAATCCTTTTGAAAGGATACAAGTCTATATATATATATATATATATATATATATATATATATATATATATATATAGAGAGAGAGAGAGAGACGTGTCATTCCGGAAGGATTCGTGGCCGAATCCTTACTAAAGTATGTAGATCAAGATGAACGGTTCGGATCATCCACGGAATTGCTCCTATATGATTTTCTTACGAAGCTTTATTTTGAGAAAGTTTCTCATTTGAAGATTTTCCTCTCTCTCTCTATATATATAGACGTGTTATTCCGGAAGGATTCGAAAGGATTCGAGGTCGAATTCTTCCCACTCAAATACAACTCTACGACGTTCGAATACAAGATCTATTCCGTTGTAGTTGATCTAAATTATTTCAAGTATGTATAAACCAAAAATCAAGTATTTTAATTACTTTTTTCCCATGCATAAAGTAGGGGGAAAACGGACGGCCTAAATAGTGAGTTGGTTAGTTTAACGGTATAGAATATTTGAAATCTAACAAAAATTGTTTGTAGGGTTTTAAATATTTAGATAATGATTAAATGGCCGAATCTAGAATTTGTATGTCTAAAGACATAGATCTAACCAACTTACTACTTTCGGCCATTCATTTTGCGCCACTTGATGGATGGACAAAAGGTATTCAATACACTTTGAGTTTTGATCTTTAGTTACTTTAAATAATTTAGATCAATTTCAACGGATTCACTCTTGTTTTTGAATGTCGGATGTTGATATTTGAGTGGGAAGAATTCTGCCTCGAATCCTTCCAGAATGACACAAGTCTATATATATATATATATATATATATATATATATATATATATATGGGCTTACTGTACCTCAGCCTGCTGGCTGAGAGAGTTTCTCAGCCTGCGGGACGTGGCTGAATATAGGCCACACATCGGTCGCAGAGTGTGGGCGCCAAAAAAAATCAAAAAATCCCGCCTAAACAATCGTGAATCAAAATGACAAAAATACCCCTTTTAAATGACGACTGCGACTTCTAGCATTCAAAAGTAAAAAAACATTCCATGGTCGCAGACTTAATACAGAATAAAGAATACAAGACAAAAAATGCTATCGTATAGCAATGCGACCTCCTTCGGTACTGCGACCAAATTCGCAATCTTCTTTCTCATGCCTTATGTAAAAGAAGTAATTAATATTATATCTACCGTGATACAACACCAGTCTAGAAAAAAAAGAGATGCACTAATGTTAATCTCGAGAAAGGAAAGATGTGCACCATACGTAATCTAAAGATATAGCCAAACAATTCTATAAAAAGTTAATTTGTACTTCGGATTCTCCCGCAATAAATCTTCAATTAAATATAATTTTTTTTACCACTTCTTAACATACTCAATCATCACCTCTAACAATTATTATTACTATTCATGTTCTTCCACAATATTCACCTTTATATAATGCTTGTTACTAGTATATTATCTCATACCTAAAAAAACTATATTTTTGCTCTTACTTTTCAATTTGATTTCAAAAACTTTCAAAAAAAAATTCATTCTTGAATCATGTCTTCCCCCTCTTCTTCCTCTGAACACTTAGATTTCAACTTCAATCGTTCCCCCACCGGTCCTTTGTCTTCAGGATATTCTAGTGAATCTGATACCAGTCTGGACTTCACTCCTTTTGACTATCTCATTACATCAAATAATGTATTAACTGATCCTCCTATTCATGATGATAATGAAGTTTTCATGTGGGTTAGTGAAGAAGACATTATTCCTCTGCCACTTGACGGAGACATGCTTGATGAAAGCATGTCCTCTGATGCTGTAGGCTCGCTTCCTAGCAACGGGTCAGACGAAGAGCTTGATAGAGACGATCCATTCTGGGAGTTCATCGGTGAAACAAACAAACCTCAAAAACAGAAAGATGATGAGGAAATAAGTGATGAAGAGGAAGAGCAGAAGAATGAAGACGATGAATCTGCTTATGATGGTGATAATGACGAGGATTAGGATTTCCTGATCTTCTGATATTCAATTATATTTTATCTTCTTTTAAAAGCTTTTAATTCTATTTTTTTTGTAAGGTCTCTTTCTCACTATATTAACTTATAAGCTCTTTTAATTACATATCCAAACTGCGACTGCTGCTCTTAAACACTGCGACCATAGTCGCAATCCTACTACAGATGCAATTTATGGTCGCAGTTAATCATTTATCAGTTCCCAATGCGACTTTGGTCGCAATAATGTACTGTTTTGAAGTTCAAAGTAATTTAAAGTTATAGTGTATTAACTTTTAAACTGTTTTGGATAACTGAACAGTCACCTAGGAAGTATACAATTTTTGGGAAAAGATAGAAAATATATTTGAGAGATATTCACGTGGTCCAAGAGCTTAAACCTTTTGGAATTCTGGGATTAAAATATATAAAGGGTCATGAGCAAAGGATTAAAAACATATTAAGTTATTTTTGCTCAAACTCGTTACTCTAACTGTTCGGAAAATACATTCAAAAAATGTCTTCACCATCACCACCGTCTTCAGCGGAAAGAAGCCAATACATTCAAACAATGTCTTCACCATCACCACCGTCTTCACCGGAAAGAAGCCAATCATCAAATGATGATTTTATGTTTAGTTCTGAAACAATGTCTCGCTACGGGTCAGAATCTGAGATTGATACAGACGACCCTTTCTGAGAGTTCATTGATGAACCAAAACACAAAAATGAAGAGGAAGAAAGCGACGATGAGACTGTACCTGAAGAAGAGGAAGAGACAGAAGACGAAAGCATGACTCTTGACGACGAATCTGATTACGATGGTGATGACGACGATTAGAAGTTAAAAATTGTATTTTGTTTTTCTTTTTAAATATATTTAAATCTCTTTTCTAAAGTTAATTTTGTGAATTACATTTTTTTACTACTATGTATTGGTTGAAATACTACGACCATGGACGCAGACTTAATAAATACACTGCGACCTTGGTCGCAGTTGCTGTACTTTAGTCTTAATCAACAACAATACTGCTACCTTGGTCGCAGTTTCTGACCGTAGTATTAATAAAATAAACTGCGACCTTGATCGCAGTTGTTGGTGTTTAGTCTTAATAAAATACACAGCGACCTTGGTCGCAGTTGCTGGTCTTTACTCTTAATCAACAACATCACTGCGACCTTGGTCGCAGTTGGTGGTCTTTATAAATAATCAACAACAACACTGCGACCTTGGTCGCAGTTGCTGGTCTTTACTCTTAATCAACAACACCACTGCGACCTTGGTCGCAGTTGGTGGTCTTTATAAATAATCAATAACAACACTGCGACCTTGGTCGCAGTTGATGGCCGCAGTCTTAAAAAATAATCTGCAATCTTGGTCGCAGTTGCTGGTCTTTAGTCTTAATCAACAACACTGCGACGAGGTGACACGTCACCGCAGCAGTTGCTTAGTCGCAGTTTTTGGTCGCAATGTCGACCCTGGTGGCGGTTGTTTCTGTTTGCATTGATAGTCTTATGCGACCTTGGTCGCAGTGTCGTCTCTGGTCCAACTTGTTTGTTTGCAATGCATGACTACGACCAAAGGTCGTAGTTTATTAAAAACCAAATATGCTTTTTATCTATGTCCACGCATTTATCTCCAGGCATGTGAAAATGATACAAAACGATCTCTTATACAATAAGATTGAGTGTTACAATAAAGCAGTACAAAGAAAACTAAACATCAAAAAGAGCCATTGTTGACTAAGAGCAGTGGTGTTATTGAGGTCTTTTTATTTATGTCCAGGCATTTATCTCCAGGCATGTGAAAATGATACAAAACGCTCTCTTATACAATAAGATTGAGTGTTACAATATAGCAGTACAAAGAAGATTAAACATCAAAAGAGCCCTTGTTGAATAAGAGCAGTGGTGTTATTGAGGTCCCCGTGTATTAAAAAACTGTGGACGTCGATGACCATGACTTCTTCCCTTGTGGACGAACATCGATCAAGTTCATCGGTCAAAATATTCTCCCAGAGGTCCAGCGAACCTGAAAAAGGACAATCAAGCTCTGGGTCATCTTCGTGCATAGGGTCATCTTCATCCATGGAGGCAGGCCCCTGTTAGACACTCTGAAGAAGGCGGAAATTCTCAGAGCAATTGCACTCAAATGAAAACAGTCTAATTATGGGCTGTTAAAGGGAGAGTGTGAGCCCTATTTATAGCCAGCCCATAATAACCATAATTAATGGTTCATTAATCAGAACCGTCGGCCTTAATGGTCTCAATGAAGAGCCTACGCGTGGACAACAGCTTCGGGAAACAACGAATGGTGCGGGTTCGTCAACGTAGACTTGACGTTAAAAAGATCTCATAAAAATCTTTATGACAGGTCGCGTCTCACGGAGTGACTCCAAGTCGCATCAGACAACAGACAAATTTTCATTTTTCATTTAGATTCAAAAAAATGACTTAATCCAAAACAACACTTAATAAAACAACAACACGGCGACCTTGGTCGCAGTTGCTGGCGGCAGTCTTAAACCAAAACAGCAGTGTCGACCTTGGTCGCTATGCATGTTAATCTAAAGGAAAACACTTACTTAACGTACTGCGACTAAAGTCGCAGTCCATGTAATGCAACCTTAGATTGCAGTTGCTGGCCATCTTTATCAATAACAACACTGCGACCTGGTCGCATTTAACCATGTACACTGCGACCAAAGTCTTTGACTAAGGTCGCAGTTTAAATGTACAATGCGACCAAAGACTCTGACTACATTATATATAAAAAAAATAAACTATAAAGTAGAATTTTATCGCAGGTTGAAAACATTGATCTGAAAAGATTTTATATTTTAAAAAAAAAATTTATCCCAAGCTGAAAAGGAGAAACTAGATCTTTCAAAAAAGAGGTAAAGAAATAAGGCGAAAAGTAATTTATATCCTATAAAGAGCGGCAAAATAAAAGGGGGGAAAAATAATAATAAACAATAAGGAAAAGTTATCATAAGGGGTATTTGGTAATTTAACTTCTCCCTAAAAGCGGGCCGCAAGTCAGTGAGGTGACAAATCGAGTCACGTTACCGCAGGCTGAGAGAGTACTCTCAGCCCGCGGGCTGATATACATTTTTCTCTCTCTCTCTCTCTCTCTCTATATATATATATATATATATATATATATATATATATATATATATATATATATATATAGAGAGAGAGAGAGAGAGAGAGAGAGAGAGAGAGACTAATAAGGTACATCCGTAAGCTGCCATCTTTTTTGAAAATACACAGCACGAGGCCTGGAAATGTTCTGCTTAGATGTTTATCGGCCAAGTCTCAATTTACAGGCATATCCCCAATTTTAACACTGAGCCAAACTAGAAATAGTTTGGCTATTATTGGCTAAGCTTTAATTTGAACTTGTATGATCAAGGAGGCAGAGTAATCTCCTTATAAACAAGGGAAACTTGGTCATCGTGTTGGCTGCCTGTGATTGATCGGCCATCTATGTAGCACGGACACTTCTATCATGGAGCCGTGTTGTGTCCGACACGCGTGTCGGACACACGCGTCTTGTGTATTTTTAAGAATTTGTCACGTGTCTACGTGTCGTGTCCATTTCAATGTTGCTATGTCCGTGCAACATAGCTGGCCATCATATTGATAATTCTCTTTGGCAAATCATAAGGATAAATCATTCTTCGTGTACATGTTTTGGTCTTTGTTAATGTTGACCTGTATCAGACTGACCTCAGAGAGCGAATAAATTTCATTGAACTTGAGATTGTTTTCCTTTAGATGAGGTTACTTCTTGCACCCTCTTAAACATTAGCAAGTTGATGTGCTGGTTCTTTCTTCTTTTTGTGCATATTTTGATTCGAGAATGACTCTTATGCCTGGACTTGTAACCATCATGTTACATTATTCTGAGTCCTTCACTGTGAAACTTTGCAGGACCAAAGGAATTCACTTCTGTGTTTTACAGCCTTCAGAGTTGGAGGGTATGTGAACTGCCATCATTCTTCATAACTCTTATGCTTTTTTGTCTTATTTTTAAATTCCAAAATAGTTATGCTAGAAATTAGGTTTTCATTGATTAATAGGTTTTCTCATCTTCTTTGCATTCCACAGGGCATCTTTGAGAGGTTTGACCGTGACCGCAGTGGCAAGATTGACTCCACAGAGCTGCGAGATGCTCTTCTGAGCCTGGGATTTGCTGTGTCTCCTGTTGTTCTCGACTTGCTTGTCTCCAAGTTCGACAAGACTGGAGGCAAGAGCAAGGCCATCGAATACGATAACTTCATCGAGTAAGGCCCCTTTTTTTCACCCTCTCTTTTCCTTGAGTTGGTGGGCATATGTAATTTATGATTCACACAAGCAGTTAAGAGTCCTTTCTTCTGAAAATACCTCGACCACTTCTGATTAGCGTATTGTTTTGATGTTCTGAATGTTGGTGCAGGTGCTGCCTTACGGTCAAGGTAATATTACCGCATTGAGCTGTTGTTACCCATTGTTGCTGCTTCAGAAACTGATTGTGTTTTTTTTTTTTTTTTTTTTTGCAATTTGGTGGGTGTTTGAATGGATGCAGGGGCTGACTGAGAAGTTCAAGGAGAAGGACACGGCGTACTCTGGATCGGCAACCTTCACTTATGAGTCGTTCATGCTGACCGTCCTGCCTTTCCTCATCGCTTAATGAGATAAGACTCTCGGCTGCTTGTATGAGCTTCCCATCTGAACTCTCTCTTTCTCCGCCTTCTTCTTCACAAGTATTCATCGCGTGGCCTTGTACTCCTTTTGTTTGACAATCATGCTTGTGTGATGGCCAGTGCTTGTGAAGAGTTGCTGATGACTTTCTTTTCTTGTATTTCTCCTGCTGCTGATGCTGTTGTTGCTTATTTATTGGTGAACTAGAAAAGTTTAAGTGTGGCCGTACCAGGTGTTTTAAATTAGAATTATTTGTAAATTATGAATTTATATTTTATAATTTATTCTAATAATGTATAGAAACAGCATAATATCGATCTATTAGACAAAACTAACAATCGTAGAGTGTATAGCTATTTTCATTAAAATATTGAAGTAGAAATAAACAAATATTTTGGAAATATTTCAATAGGAGGAGGAAAGAATCAGAACAGAAATTTCTGATAAATTGGAAAATAAAAGTTAATAGAAATAGAAAAAAATTAAAATATGAAGAAAATGGAAAATCTGAACAAAAAGAAAAAGAAAATCAGGAAATAAAAGAACAATAATAAAATTAAAAGAAACAAATCTAGAAAAAAGGAAGAAAGAATTAAAATTGGAATGGTATAGAAAAAAGGAAGAAAAATTTTAAAAGAAAGAAGGAAAAGAAAAGAACCATGAAAAATATAAAATAAAAGAAATATAGAAATTGAAGAAAGAATAATGATAGTAATAATAAAATCATCAAAATAAAAAAATAGAAAAATAACGAATGGGAAAAATAAACAACATAAAAATAAGAAAAAATATTTACTAAAAGTAGAATACCAAAAAATAGAAGAGAAGAAATAAAAATAAGTAAAGAATTAAGATAAAACAGACTCAGTTTTGAGGAAAAAAAGAAAAGAAGAAAAGGGAAAAATATATATAAGCCCCGAGCTTTTTTCAATTTCTTAAAAGTCTTTGTACTTTAATTTCGTGTGAAAATGCCTTTAATGCGCATTTTTTATTTAATTAAGCTTTTTAATTGTATTCTGGGTACTTTTACGATTGTAGGCTTTGGAAATACTCTTATTGTCTTTCATTGAATGTTCCATGCTGGTGGTTACAATGATGTGACATCAGTGTGGTGTATAACTCATGTACAAATTACGCGCTGAAAATGTTGCATTATAAATTGTCTGCTTTAACTTCATTTTGCCTGCTTGTAGCTCGTTTTGTCCGCCTTCAATATGATTTTTTTGATATTGAAGTGGGAAACGTATTTTTTACTGCTACGTTAAATACTTCTTTGTGTCAAATTAGACATATAAGCAATAGAGTGGATAGTTTTTAGCAAAATTTCTTATTTAATATAGGATAAAATATATTGAAAAATGGTTATTTTTTGGATGGAGCAATTAAAGTGAAAATTTTCTAATTTAGTGATGAAAAATCAATTAGGAACCTTATTAGAGATTGCTTTTCTCATTTTTTTTTCCGCTTAAACTAGGTTGTATTTTATAGATGCTGTAGAAAAATAGTTTAAATTGTATGCTCAATAATTGAGTTGTTTAAGATATATAATATTGTTTACTTTTAGTTATAAATTGTCCACCCCTTAGATATAACGTGTCCACACAGAGGTAAAATTGTCCACCATAAGAATAAAATGTCTAACTTTACACACAATATGTCCACTTTTGAATAACTATGTCCACCTTTACATGAAACCGTCTACCTTTAAATATATTTTGTTCACGTGTACCAGTAGTTTGTCCACATTCACTGTTTTATTCTCCATCCATCTTTTGTGATATTTACTTCTATTTCAGTGGGTAAGGAGGCCAAGAAGAGAAAGGACCTTCGTTGTCAATCCTGGATTAGTCTATATTCCGAGTTCATAGAGAAAATCGCCTTCCATATGAGAGATTGATACCAGATCTATTAATGGACAATCCATTTTGTTAGTATCTATGGCTTAACCCATATTTTTAGTATATGACTCAATGTAGACATATTCAGGTAAAGGTAGTCAGGTTGAGATATAGATAGTAATATTTAGATAAATGTGGACATAATGTAATATATGCGGACAAAGTGAGATAAAAGGGGACACATTCACCTAAAGGTATAACATTATACAATTGGATGAATTTATATATAGACGGAACAATTGAGAATAATGAAAGGCAGACTGTTGAACATAAGAATAGATATGTTGCTTACTTTATGCTTATTTTAGATTGGATTTGTTACAGGTTGAGATAATGAAGCCACACCAACACTAACATATATGTTGATCGCTCGTGGCTCATATGAACGACACAATTGAAACTTATACTCTAATTTGTTGTCGATGATGATAGAGAAAACTATATTCTGCTCTTGTAGAAATTTGTACCTTAAACTTAGGTTGAGAACAAAAAGCTCGAATAACGTATAAACTTCATTTTGAGAGATTCAAGGGATTGAGCCCCTTTTACCAGTTCATCTTGGCTTGACCACTGTTATAAGAGACTAAATGCAGTAAAAATCATCTTTGGCTATGATCTCTCAAGACCAAATATACGAGGAAGAGGAAGAATTGGGAGAAAAAATATAAGAGGAAGAGGAAGTTGAAAGAAAGTTAGAACATCGAAACAAGAGGAACAAAGACAAAAAGAAAAAGAAGAGATACATGAGATTAATCCTGACCAATTAGTTTGGAGGAAAATAACGCACTCTATCTTCAATTTTCCTTCAAATTCCTCTGTATGCACTTTTCCTCTTTTGATTAATCAATTAAAATGTCCAAAAACCTTAAAAGGTGTCCACTATGGTGATTAGCTATTATATATGAGTACAAGAGTACATTTACTGTAGCTACAAAAGGTGATTTACTTTAGATTTCATGCTGTGTCAGAAAGCAGTTAAAGGTGGACACAAGCGCACAAAGATAGATAGTGCACTCGGCTGTCTCTTTACAGCGTGTGAGAAACAACATTTGCAACTCATTTGCCCGACACTGACGCAACAAGAAAGACTCCCATAAATAAAAGCAATACGAGATTAACAAAATATATAGTACACTGTATACAATAAAGGTGGGAGTAAGAACTCTGTGAACCTCAAAACTAAGCTGGTTTTTTTTTTTTTTCACACGAAATTAAAATACAGAGGCTTTTTCGAACTTAAAGAAAAGCTGGGAGCTTATACACATTTTTCCCATAAACAATTGTAGTGAAAAATAATGAGAGGATAAAACCAAGACGAATAGGGGGAAAATAGAAAATAATTACGAAACAAGAAAAATGATTAAAAAAATAACTAAGAAAATGTGGAGAAAAACTCAGAAGTAAAGAAAAAAAGAAAATAATAAAAAAAATAAAAAAATTAAAAGTAAGTAAAATAAAATAGAAATGATAGCAAAATACTTGGGAAAAAAAAAAGGAAACAGTAAACTTGAACCATAAAACTTAAAAAAGAAATTTGGTAAGTAAAGAATTGGAAAAAAAAGGAGAAAACATCTAAAGGGAAATGAAAAGAATGATGGGAGAAATAAATAAAAGAAAATGAAATCCTTAGATCACCATTCCACTTTAGGTAGTTTTATGTATTTTTTCTTTTTTTTTTTTTTGTAGATAATTGAGGCAAGATATAAACTGACAGTATAAAAGTTTTCATATAAAAATAATATGGAATATGTGAAAATTATAACTAGCAAAAATCATCATATACCCATGAGACAAATATTATTGCAAAATAAAACCAACTTGACATATTTTTCTCACCTCTATATCTTCTCTGCATTTAAATACTAATTAGATATGAGTCATTGAACCTTCGGAATATCTGTAAATTAACATTAAATAAAAAATTATAAACTCAAGAAAAACACAAAACAATAAAAGATAGGACCTATAAATTAAACAGAGAAGACAGACTCCTAATTTTATATAAGAGATTCTGAGTACACAAGACAATAAAAAACATTGTAATATTTGGTAGACGTTGGATAAATCGACTTTCTTGCATCTTCTTCATCTTAGGGGAAAAAATTAATGTAGATTAGAAATGAAAATTAAAGAAATAATAAAAAGAAAATAAACATTAAAATAAATAAGAACAAAATTTATAAAATAGGTAACAAAGAAATTTAAGAAAAATAAAAATAAAAAATATAGAAAAACAAGTAAGAGAGAAAATAAAGAAGAGAAAATCTTCACAAAAATGAGCACATAAAAGAACTGAAAAAGAAGCACAAAGTCAATTAGAATTTTTTTTTGATTATATTAGCATCCAAAAAATAATTATAGAGGAGTAATTTTCTTAAAAAGTTTCAATTCACTGCTTCTTCACTTTAAGAAAAAAAAATTAATAAGCAAAATAAAAACAAAATTAAAGAAAGCACTAAAAAGAAAATAATCATAACAAGACAAAAGAACAAAATATACAAAATAAGGAACAAAGAATTTTATTCCCCGCTCCAAAAAGGGCAGCGAAGGGGAAAAGTCGAAGCCACAACCTACTGCTTCTAAGAAGAACCAAAATCGGGCTTCTGGTGCCATCAGCAAGAAGCACCCTCACAACCAAGTGAAGACCAACGGAGAAAAAGAGGAGTTCATCCCATTCAAAGTCTCTATAGAACACGTCTCCACTGCAATCAAAGATAAAGAGTGAGTGAGGCGCCCAAGGCCACTCCCACCTAACCTGAAGAAGCCAGGAGCCGGAGAATACTACGTCTTTCATGATGGGATGGGCCACCAAATTGTCGACTGCCGATACATCTAGAAACAGATGCAGGAGCTAGTGAATCGGGGATATCTCAAAAAATTCATCCTCGACCCCAGGCAGCACTCAGAGGCCAGGGTGCAGAGAGATGCTCCTAAGACTTCACGACCGAAGGGTCAGGCAACACAAGCCCTCTTCCACTATCGGGAGTTAAATGCCATCTTTGGCTTCTCCCTGATAGAGGAGGGTACCACTGTGAAGGAGAGGGCTATCTATGTCAACATGGCCCGTCGAATGGTCCTGACGGGCCCACCCTTGACCCTGACTAGATTAATCACCTTCTACGATGCAATCACTGATGTCCTCTTCCCCCACAATGATGCCTTGGTCGTCTCCATGCACATCGAGAACTGTCGAGTGTCAAAGATCCTCATCGATGCCGGCAGCAACGTCAAAAATCTTGTATGGCGGCTCTCTAGACAGGATGGAGGACACCCTGGAGATGGCCTGGACCATGATTAACCCACAAATCTGGTCCTACCTATATGGGTTTGATGATAATGAGACTCGTTCACCTAGCATGGTTTCACTCCCGGTGCGGGCAAACCCGTACGTCATCACAGAGTTCTACGTGATCAACGTGGAATCCTCTCACAATGCCATCCTCGGAAGGCCTTGGATCCACATAATGAAGGTCATCCCATCAAGCAACTACCAGCTTCTGCAGTATCCCACTTTAACAGGAACCACGGTGATACAGGGAGACTAGGCGATTTTTCGCACCATCAACGCAATTGCCAGGAAGAAGTCAGGTTGGATGCTAAAGGCATTCACCGATGATGATTCCCTTGCAGGTAAGAAGTAAAAGTGGATTGCTGATCAATAGTAATCACAAGATGACGAAAGCCAAGACCCCGACTCTGCTGACGAGTCGGGAAATCTGGACAATAAGTCAGAGGAAGAAGATGGATTATTTCACCCTAACCCATTGCATCCGGTACGAGCTTTCCAGAGTGGGGCAAGGCTCCCCCCCCCCGATGGGAAGGTCTTGTTCAAGTAATTCCTTTCCAACAACCTGGATGTGTTTGCGTGGGCTCCCACCGACATGCCGGCATCGATCCCGCCATCATTTGCCACCGACTCACCATCAACCCCAGGGTCAGGCCAATGAAGCAGAAGCCGAGGAAGATGAATGAAGAAAAGAGCCAAGCTCTTAGTGACGAGGTCGATCAGCTTCTCCAAGCTGGCTTCATTCGGGAGACGTTATACCCGAAGTGGCTCGCCAATCCAATCCTCGTAAAGAAGAACGACAAGTGAAGAGTGTGCGTCGACTTCACTATCCTCAATGAAGCTTGCCTTAAAGACAACTTCTCTCTTTTGAAGATAAACCAACTCATCGAGCTGACGGCAGGGCATGAGCTACTCAATTTCATGGATGTCTATTCAGGCTACAACTAGATCAAGATGTACCCGCCTGACAGGGACAAGACCGCTTTCACTACTGGTCAAGGGATCTTTTGCTACAAGGTTATGCCCTTTAGATTAAAGAATGCCGGAGCCACTTTCCAGCAGATGGTCGACTATGTGTTCAAAGATCAGATCAGGCATACCATGGAGGTATACATCAATGACATGCTGGTGAAGAGCGTCCAACATTTTGATCATCTCTGCCACCTGGGCGAAGCAGTCAACCTCCTCTAGAAGTATCAAGTGAAGCTAAACTCGGAAAATGCACCTTCGGGGTGTCCTCCAAGAAGTTCCTAGGGTATCTGATCACTCAACGGGGTATAGAGGCCAACCCCGATCAGATTTTCACGATCCGGGATATGAAGTCACCGACGTGCGTCAAGGAAGTACAAATACTGAATGGATGCCTCACAGCTCTGAATAGGTTCCTCAGTTGTTTCATGGATAAGTGCAAACCATTCTTTCAAGCCTTAAAGAAAAATGGAGCAGACTTCTGTTGGGATGAAGAATGCAAGGTCGCGTTCCAAAGATTGAAAAGGTACCTGACCTCCCCACTGCTCCTGTCCAAGCTAGTCACCTGAGAAACACTATTCATCTATCTCGTCGTGTCGAAGTTTGCTGTTTGTGGAGCTCTGATTCACGAGGACGAAGGCATCCAAAAATCGGTGTACTTTGTTAGCAGGTCGCTAACCGAGCCTAGACCAGGTATCAAAAGATGGAAAACTGGCTCTAGCTCTCTTCATCACTTCAAGAAAGCTGAGACACTACTTCCAATCCTTTCTGATTACCGTGCTGACGAAGCATCATTGTGAATCCAGAAGCTACTGGGCGAATAGCGAAATGGGCGGCAGAGTTGAACCTGTATGGCATCAAGTATGAACCCAAAACGGTAATCAAGGGATAGGTCCTGGCTGACTTCATTACTGAGTTCACCCCACGAGCTCCAAAACAAAGCGACGAGGGTGGATTCTCAATGTCGACGGAGCCTCGAATAAGGGGTAGGTGTCAGGCTTGTCCTTACCACCTCTGAAGGTTCTATCATCGAACAATCCTTCAGACTCGGTTTTCCTGCCATGAACAATGAGGCCGAGTATGAAGCTTTCATCGCTAGGCTGAGAATGGCGATGACCCTCAGAATCACCGGGCTCGAAGTCTACTGCGACTCAGCACCAGTGGTTTGCCAAGTCAATGGGGAGTAAGCGGCCAAAGACGAACGAATAGAGGCATACTTACTACTCGTCCTCAATCTGAAGGCCAAGTTTCCCTTCTGCGACTTCATGAGGGTTCCGACGTCCGAGAACAATCATGTCGACTTATTTGCCAACTTGGCATCAACAACCGAGTTTCAATTTCGAGGGAGATCTTTGTCGAACATATCTCGATTCCAAGCATCTGCGGTCTGACAGCGAGATCCTCTGCCTAGACACCTCGCCGGGATGGAAGGACCCAATTATGGCTTATCCCAAGGATAGGACCTGCCCGATGACAAAGTAGAAGCACAGAAGCTCCAGCATCTAGCCACCAGGTACATACTCATTGGAGAGCTCCTGTACAAGAAATTCTATTCCAAGTTACACTTTGACCCATACTTGAGGTGCCTCGGACCCGAGGAGGCCTAAAGGGTAATGCAAGAGATACATGATTGCGGCTATGAAAATCATGTCGGAGAATGATCTCTCACCCACAAGGCCATCAACCAGGGGTATTATTGGCCCAAGATATTCGATGATGCTAAGGAACAGTTGAGGAAGTGCCCACAGTGTCAAAGGTTCGCTTTCTCCTCCAAAAGGCCGACCGAAGACCTTTACACTCTTCGTAGCTCTGGCCCTTCATGAAATGGGGGCTCGATGTAGTAAGACCTCTCCCGCAAGCTCTCCCACAGTTCAGGTTGCTCCTGATAGCCACTGACTACTTCACCAAGTGGATAGAGGCTGTGCTGATCTGCGAGGTCACGGGACAATAGATACTGAAGTTCCTTTGGCAGAACATCGTTTGTCGCTTCGGGCTTCCTCATGGTACCATTTCCAACAATGGAACCAATTTCGCGAGCAAACATGTGGCAAACTTCTGCTCCAAGTACATGATCATCTATCATTTTTCCACCCCTATTACTCACAGGGCAACGGCCAAGCCGAGATCAGCAATCGCACAATCCTTGACAGCCTGTGGAAGAGTCACGGCAAGGCGAAAGGAAAATGGGTGGAGAAGCTACCTGGGGTACTCTGGGCATACCGAACCACAGAGCGCATCTCGACGGGCGAAACTCTGTTCTCCATAGCGTATAGGACGGAGGCAATCATCCCCGTCGACATATGCATGCCAACATTCCGGACGGAAGGGATCGAGTGGGATTAAAATGCTCTTCAGCCATGCTTGGCCTAAAATCAGTCAGAGGAAAGATGACAACAAGTACAGATCCGTATCACCACCTGCCAACGGCCGATCCGCGCCTCACATCATAAGAAGGTGAAGACCCATGAGTTTCAAGTCGGCGATTGGTCCTAAAGCGCGTCTTCTAGACTACCCGGGAAAGGAACGCCGAGAAGCTTAGACCAAGTTGGGAGGGCCCATATACAGTGGTTGCCACCCTCATTAATTGCTAGCGTGACCCACAATTTATAAAGTAGTAGTATAATGTAGTATAAGAAAATTAGTACAAATAGCATTACGTATAATTATAACAACGTGATTGCTAGGACCTTAACTGCATATTTAAAGTTACAACTGCTTGATTGTTAGAATCTTAATTACAAATCTTGTAGTTTACAAGTGCTTGATTGTTAGAACCATAATTGCATACTTTATGGCTGTAACTAGTTGATAAGATAAAAATAACATTTCAAACTAGCTTCAAATAACATGTGGATTGATTGAAGATGATTCTCTACTATCAAATTCTGGATTAGAGAGATTTAACTTTATTAATTCACTGTTGGGTTTCTTTCCTTGAAGTGGACTTCCATGTGGCTTGATTATAACTCTGAATTCACAAGCTTGGCTCTTTTATTGCATTAAACCATACTCTCTTTTGAAATATTGCATTTATACCTGTCTTCTACAAAATTAACTAAAAACACTCGAATAACATTATTTTAGATATAAAATTAACAAATATGAATAAATAAAAGTGTGTGAAATGTGTGCTCAACAGCTACCTTGGTGTCCCACTGTTTTCCACAAGGAGACCAAACTCTAGCTACAAATACCTAATAGAGAAGATGCAACAGCAAGTTGAAAGGATGATGAAGCTCCCTTCTGTCACGTGCGGGCAAAGAAGTTTCTCATCAAAGGCTTCCTTGGAAGCCACCCCTCCATTTCATTTGAGCGTGGGGCCTGGGTATCATACCCATGAGGACCTTCTTCGAGGATACAGTCCGAGTGGTAAATCTCTTTCTGAAAAACTGGAAGCATCTCAAGAAGCCCAACAGCAACCGGCAGCCAGGGATTTCAACATGTTCAGTGCACAAATGAGAGCCTATTTCTGAAGTTAGGATGGAGGATGCTATGCCAACCAATGGTTCTTTGGGTTGGTCATGGTCAATTGTTAATGGAAGCAGTGTCAGAATATTCGAAGATAGATGGGTTCTATTCTCAAACCTGTCGGATTTTTTGGAAGACGTCGCAGTGGTTAATCAGCTTATGTCTATGGGAGGAAAGGGAGCAATTTGATTCAGCAATGGCCAATTCAATTCTAAACACCTCCATTAACCGGAGCCATGGGGCCGAGACCACCCACCATGGTTGCCAGACAAGCATGGTCTCTTCTCAGCCCGCTTTGCTTACAGAATCCCGGCCGAGCCTGACCCATTTGACGGCTCCGCCCATGTTCAAACAGCGATAGTCACGGAAAGATATGCAGCCAAGGGTCTTTCATTTTGTGTGGAGATGCTTGAATGACGCTCTCTCGAAAAACGTGAGACGAGCTCGTGTAATCCTCGGCGTTGATGGAACTTGTCCTCTGTGCAATGCTGAAGCAGAAACCATAACCCACCTGCGGCTGCATTGCCCTCTAGTTAAGGGGAGTTGGAATAGCCCGGGATCACATTTCGACGTAGAGATGGGGAAAACATTAGCCTGGTAGCGTTGGCTGAATGTGAGGTGAAAGTGCTGAAATTTTTGTAGCTCGAGTTAATTTGATGTGGTGTGTGTAGAAGTGTCGTTGTAAATGGGTTTTCGAGAGAGACCCATTCTCAGTGGATACTGTCAGAGCTACAACACTTGATGCGGAAACATGCCTTGTAGGTGCTCGACACAATGCAACAGAGAATGCAGTCGTTGAACCCATCCAACACGCTTGGCAACCACCAGACTCACAGGTGACCAAAACCAATGTTGATGCAAGCGTTAGCCTGAGCCCTCTTGTGTTGCGGCCATGAGGAGGGATCGAGCGAGTGGATGCTGCTGATCTCAGCAAAACCTGTCAACTCCAACTGAGCCAATGCGAGCCGAGGCTGGCGCTATTTTTCAATTGGGTGTCGACGGAGCAAGCGAGCGCTTGGCCACTGCTAGCGACGCATATGTCCTTATGTAGTATATCAACAATGCTTCTTCTCCCATCCCATGGCGAGAGGGCACATTGTCAACAAATGTCGGCATATCCTCTAATCTCATGCACATCTTGACCTAAACAATTTGGTTGAAGAAGAATTAATGATACAAAACACAAGATTGGCCGCCATTGTCTGACTACCGATCTCTACAGTATTTAATTGCATGAATCTATGCCTTCTCAATTAACTGTCACTTGTCACTATGAGTAACAGTTACTTTATCTAACAAAAGTTATGACCTTCGTCCAAAGGAAGCAAAAAAAAAAAAAAAAAACCTACCTCCTAATTTATTGTGAATATCTAGACAGCACGCATCACACGTCACCGGGTTCACGCACCCTGGTCTGTTCCTCTTCCAGTAATAATATTCGGTACTAAAGAAAGAATAATACGTACAAATGACTCTTGGATCCATGAACAAATGCCAAGTGAATGAGAATAAATTAAATAAATAGAATGTAGTTTTGACTGAATTATACTACATTCACAGTGAACATAAACGTCCACATTTGTCCAAGTAAATCATCGGGCTTCCATCGATGTGCCAACAAAAAGTTATGAAACCAACTTTAATTCTAAGAGGAAAAGAAAATTTAATTTTCATCTAAAAAGAATTTGTGTTCATCCCTTGAGCTGAAAGTCTTATTAGAGAGCATAAATGCCCGTCAACTACATACCATTACATTACAAGCCCATTATTTCCTACAACTGAATAAAACAAAACAAACACCACCCTCATGAAAATAACCTAACCTGCATTCACTCACAGCCAAAAAGACAGGAAAAGAGAATACAGATTATATACAACAAGCTTTAGTTACAAGGGTGGAGATGCTATAAAAGACTAAAGGTTAAAGAAATAGCTAGCTACTCTAGATGAACTCTATCATCATTACATTTGAAAAAATGGCTCAAACGCCATCGTTTCTACTTTCTAGGAACATCAGGTGGCCTCCCGCCCATCATCCCATTCTGCAAGGCTGGCACTGCTCCAAAGGCCGCCGGCGCTCCATAAAACTGGCCGTTGCCCCCCGGTTGACCGCCACTGACATTCAAATGGCAAGGCTGCATCACAACCCCACCATTGTTTATCGGTAAGCTCATAACATCGGCTCGGGGAGGCCATGACGAGCCACCCTGCTGCCACCCAGGATTCATACTCTGCTGCCCTTGCATGAACCCCATCTGAGGATTGAACTTCAGCTGCATAGGCACCGAAGTGGTACACCCAGCGGCATTAGCTGCTGCTGCTGCTGCTGAGACGGGGGTGGCATCAGGCTATGGTTCACTAAAAATGGCTGCTGCTGCTGCTGCTGCTGCTGCATCTGCATTGTTTGCTGCTGATGGCTATTATTTGGTTGAGGCGGCAACTGTTGTTGCAGCGGTGGGGGTGGTGGTTGCAGTGGTGAGGGTAACTGCTGTTGTTGTGCTGGTTGGCTATGGTGATGAGGTTGCCACTCTGGGATATCATCGTCGTCATTCCACGACTGGATTCCAATCCCGGATTTCTTCGCAGCGTCACCCTTCCCATACCTGTGGATAAGTTCTCTCATCTGCTCCACCGGTCGGGCAGATGGCAGTGGAAGGGAAGAGGCGTGGGAGTTGGCCATGCCGGCCGCCCCCTTCTGCTGGGAATTGCTATGAAAATCAAATTCAGGGAGGTCATCTTCGTCTCTGGAATTACCAGGGCCAAACCCGGGTGGGATATCATCAATCAGTTCATCATTAGGCATAGGTTTTGGATGGACGGAATGTCTACTGGATGTGAAACTAGAATTAGTGAAATTTTGCTGTTGTCTTCTTGAACTTGATTGCTTTTTCGTACTGCCGTGCTTATGGTGTGAGGACAGCCTAGGTGATATAGTAGTTACATGAGGCCGTCTCCATACAACAACACCAATAAGGCCATTAACAATTGAGCGAAGAGTCTCCGTGTGGTCCTTGGGGAGGTGACGCTCGAGCATCTCACTGGTTTTCGGGTGGGGAGGGCAGAAGTAGAGTTCCACTCCTGGGGCTGGCTCAGCAAAGCCTACTCTCTGGTCGGCAATGTATGAATTGGCTGTCTGCAATTGACAAACACCATCAGCAAGTGCGCTATTTCAACTGGAATGAAAGAAGCAAGAGAAAAAAAAAAAACGAACAACAAAATAGAACCTCAATCATGTTCAGGCGAGCGCTCTCCTGCGACCCCTCTTTCCAACAGAACTGAGCAATCTGCACCATTAAATAAAATTCAGATTCAACTGCAGCTAGTCTTTAAAAGCACTAAGATGTGATATTATCATGTTTCAAGTTTAGACCTCAACTTTCAAGAATACATGGTCATGGATGGAATAATCATACCAACAAAGGTAATTTTGAAACTAGGATGAACAATGAAGTAATATATCAGAAAAGATTGGAGCTTTCAAATTTATGGCTACGTTTGGTCAACAATTAGTAAGCAAATGTGACGACTTGAGGAAAACATATACTTTAATTTCACCTTCCTTCACCTGCTTTTCTTTTATTCTATATCTTTGAATTTATTTTTTTTTAGAACTTGCACAACCTAATGTCTCGGTGACCAAAAAAAAAAAGTAAATTAGAACGAAATATGCATCTCTATTTTCACTTTTTAGAAAGAAAAATGGAAGTAGGAAAATAGGCTATTTTTTTTGTTGAACCAACGCCATGTAGGGCACGTGTTGGATGGATATCTCAGACTAGTCCAACATGTCAGTGCTGTTTTTTGTGTTATTTTAGAATTTACTGTGTATAAATGCCTAATATAGTGCATAGCCATATTATATGTCTGTGCCCGTGCTTCTTAAGCTCGAGTGTTCTATAAGAAATATTTTACGTGGACTTTTTTTCCTCATGGATTCTTAAAATACGGTCAGCACTATGGATTCTGCAATGTTTTAACTATTACATTACACTGTCAGACTTGAATGTATCAAAATTACATTTTTCAGATTTGGTTATTCTAAACTCTCAGGTCAATAGGGAATAAAATACATAATGTACCACTGTCATATTAGTTCATACAACAGTGTGTTGACTATTCTGTTGCGGTGGCTGTCAGAGTGAATATAATTGCATCTTCCTGTCTTCTTTGATCAAAGGGCTTTAATAATAATATCAGTTCACACAATGTTTCTTGAGAGCTCATGTTTGGAGAACATTGCATGTTAGCATGTAAAACAAGTAGCACTACTACTGATACAACAACAAAATGATGATAATAATAATAGCAACAACAACATAATGATAGAAGTATTCACAGGGAGTCGTTAACATCTAATGCGCACTAGAAATCCAAGTAAAATTTTCCCTTAAATTTTTACAAATTTATTTGCCAACTCATAGAATGAAACCACCATATATTCTTTCAAGTGTTGGTCCTAAAAACTTATTCTCCCTTCCTAAAAGATATATCCTGCTCTCTTTCAGAAAACTACCCTATTATAACTCACCTTAATTCGAAAATAAATAAATAAATAAAAAGCACAAAGAGCCTGAATAACTAGGTGGTTTACTTCAGTCCCCAAAATTGTTAGCTTGTGTGGTGTACTGATTTCTAATATATATATATATATATATATATATATATATATATATATATATATATATATATATATAGAGAGAGAGAGAGAGAGAGAGAGAGAGAGAAATGTAAATCAGCTGACACAGGAGGCAACTCTCTCCTATGTCACACTCAAAAATCAATTTCCCGAGTGAATTTTCAAGATCTGACCGCACATTATCATCTTCATATTCTAAGATATACACATATAAAAAATCAAGTGATTTGAAGTTTGTTTACTCCATTTTCTTTGGGTTCAAACATTAACGGTTTTTTAACAATAGAACAAAATGGAACGATTAGATCAATAAGTAAACGAACTTCAAATCACTTGATTTTTTATATCTGTATATCTTAGAATAAGAAGATGATATTGTGCGGTCAGATCTTAAAATTCACTCGGAAAATATGATTTTTGAGTGCGACATAGGAGGGAGTTACCTCCTGTGTCAGCTGATTTACATTTCTCTCATATATATATATATATATATATATATATATATATATATATATATATATATAGTCAGAATGACCGCAGAAATATACCATTGAAAGGAATGCTATCTCACCAGTGACCACACATTATTTCATGCTCTCTGTACCTTTTTTTCTTCCTGTTTAACCACAAGTTGCTTGGGGGGAAACCAGAGTAAATGTGCATTATAATAGGTTAGTTTCTTTGTAAAAGAGTAGGATCTATTATTTAGGAGGAGAAAATAAGTTATTGGAAAAAAATGGTAGTGGTTTTTAGTCTGTGAGTTGGCAATAAATTTGTTGGAATACAAGAAAATATTTAGTTAGATTTTGAGTGGGCACTAGATGTTGGCAAGAACCACATGGGCACTTGTTATCATTAGCATAATAATAATACCAGTAATGAATGAATATGAAGGTAACTCGTTGGAGTGCAAATGAACTGCTATAGCCTGACAGTTGAAACTAAAGCAAAGTTATCCAGCATGTTACCAAGAAAAATCTGTGCACTGAACAATAACAGGAGCTAATTCTTTCCTCTCTTTTTTTTTCATTTCTTCCTTCTTTTTTTTCTTTGGTGCATGTGCTTCTTTTTTTCCGTTATTCTTCTTTCCTTTCTTTCTCTTTTCTTTTGTTTCTTTTTCTGTTTTCCGTTTTCTTTTTTTTTTTGTATGTGCGCGCGCAAGTGTAGCTGCAGTTACCATTATTGCACGACTTCGAGAGAGAGGAAGCTCTTGAAGGAACTTCTCAAAAGCATCTAGTCTAACTCTTCCCTTGATTTCCAGAAAGCTAGGCCATTCTTGTGTAGATGTTTTCTCACCACTGTAAAGAAGAGCAAATTAGCAAGCAATACACAGATAAAATAAATCATACAACATAAATTTGATGAAGCTTTGGGACTAAAACAGATGTTGGTCATAATATATCCAACCAAAAAAAGCACAAAGTCTTCATATCCTGAAAGGGGGACACAATTAAATGCACACACTAAAATCACTTCTTAGTTCTTTCACACGCAAATTTGAAACCATATTTTACTATTGAATCAAACATTGACAAAGAAAAGTTTAGCTGTTTAACCATTGCACGAGGAAGTTAACTGAACAAAATCTCTACTGTTTTCCTGTCTATCTATATACTGCAAATTAACTATTTTAATGAACACAGCTACATACTTCCACGATAACCACAAAGAAATTGACTTCTAAATTGCCAGTGCTCGATATGATTATTTTTACATGGAGAAGCCAAGGTAACAACATAGCACAAATCACAATCTACATATGGAACCAAATATTAAGTGCATTCCAGGAGTCACTCCCATAAAGAATGAGATATAACCTTACTGCTACTTAGAAGGGGGTTTCACCCTATATCATCAAAACTCATTTAGCAATGAGGATGACAATATAATAAGTACATGTTTATGACTGTCAACCCTTTCCTAACTAGTGGCAAAATATCGGCCAGTAAGACACTATGGACAAGAGAGGGGATCAGCATAATCCGAAGGACCAGTTGGTATTCGCCAAATTCTCCTAGACTAGGGGAAGATGGATGTCAAATTTTCTACGAGGAATTGCATTCAACCGTGAGGCACAGATAAAACCAAGAGCCAAACAGAACCTGAACACCTTTCTCAAAACAAGTGCCCATCATACATTTTAATCTTCTGTCTCTTCTAAATCCTACTTCTCCTACTATATTCCTCCCCTAACCCCTACCACAAGTCAACAACTAACTCATTCCTTGCGTCTCTTCTTTGCAATCCTCTTCAAACCCTCCTCTACACCTGAATTCACTCTTTACACCCTTGTTCTCGGAAAATTTTAATATCTGCCCATCAAAGAGTCTTGGGCCTTGTTGTAATATTGTCAAAGTCTTTTGCAAGCCATCCAATTCCAGTCCACTTAGACCAAGTGAAGTCAGTAGAAAAAGCAGGGTAAAAGGTATGACGGTATATCATCTAAGTTGCACAGCCTATATCCTGTTGTACCAAAGCAAATTGAACAGTTGTGAGTGTTTGATGGATTCATTGGATTGCTACCCAACCTGCACAAGAAACTTGAGTTATGTTGACTGCTCATCAACTCGGTCACGCACAGGAGCTCATCATCCAAGCCTTTTCCCATCTAGTCATCAGGTCGGTAATAAAGTCAATGCAACTGAACAGAAACATTGAAAAGTTTTACAATGAGTTTTCACTTTTCAGCCTCAACAACCCTGTGTCAGTACCTATGTAGCACAGACATCCTATCATGGAGGCGTATCGTGTGTGTTTTTAAGAATTTGCCACGTATTCGCGTGTTCTGTCCATGTCAGTGTGGTCGTGTCTATGCAACATAGGTTAGTACTGGAGTCTTTGCTAAGAGTAACAATGGACAAGATGAAGAATGACAAATGGGAGTTCATGTGCCACAGCAGAAAATATTCAAATCCTCCAACACTAGGATCTAAAATAGTTTAGACTAAAGAGAAGATGACAACATTTTTCAGTGAAGGCGCACTCATTTTTAGCGCATTTTGTTGTCTCACATAATGCTGATTAAATTTATAGTCTAACTATAATATCTTGTAATTTCTAGTTATTGCCAAACAGAGATAAATCAGAAAATAGAAAACTAGCTCTTTACAAAATCATAACGATCACTAACGCATTATATTACAAAATAAGTCGAATAAGGTTTCTTGGTTACGGTTACCATCATGTTTCCTGTGCAAACATGAGATGCAATTAAGTAGAAAATAAAGAAGCTTTTTTTTATCTCAAACACCATTTTAATTTTTCCATGCTAGTAGAAGAAGAAGAAGCATCACCACCTTCACCGGGCACCTATGCCTTAATAGGTTGGATGCCCTATGAATAGGTTGGACAACGAGACGCAGACATCTAGTCAATATGAAAAAGCCGAAGAGACGGATCCAATAAGTCCCAGTTAGAGCTGAAGAAGTAGTAGAGTTTTGGATAATTTTTCTCTTTCTTTATTTTTTTTTTTGTTGTTTTAGTTTCTTTATTTTTGATATTTTTCAGTTTCTAAAATTTAGATTGTAATTTTATTTTGATTAAGAGTTTTGAGTCAAGTTGGATTCAATTTTTGTAAAAATTTATATAAAGGCCCTATTGTATCAACAATAATCAATGAAGAAGAATTTTGATAAAACGTTATTTGTGTGAGATTTGTTCTCTCTCAAATTGTGGTTAGCATTAATTTCTAATTTTCTAAATCCTAATTCTCCTCTCTTTTTCTTTCCTCTATCTTCTTCCCCAGACAACCAACTTCACAAACACCCAATTCCACAAAACACCCAACAACAAATCAACCAAGCCCCTTCTCTTTTCTCACAAGAGAGAACCATAACCTCAATCCCTCTCTCCTTCTCCTTTGTTCTCTCCTAGCAACCAAGCACACACAACCCTTGAAGCTCGCCCCTCCCTCTCTCTACCCTTGTCTTCTTCTTCCACCAACACTGCACAAAGCCAGAGACCCAACAAACCCAACCTTCTTCCATCAACCAACCACCGCCACAAAGGACGTCGGACCGCCGCGCCGCTACGCTGCCGCTTCCACTCTCATGTTGCCACGCCGCCAGCGCGTGAACAGAGCCAAAGCCACCGCCTCCCTCAACGCCACCACTTGCAAGTCTGCAACACAAGGAAGGAGAGGTGGAAGAGTTCAGATCGGGTTTAAAACATAAACCCAACTTGAATCTGTCTCAGAAAGAAGAAAGAAATCCGAGTTTAAGTCAGAAACCCGCTCGCTACAGGAATTCAACACGGACCCGCGTGAACAGTAACGGGTTAGAAAACAGACCCGCTAGTGAACCATGGTTGTTTACAAGTCATAACTTTCACATCTGGTGCCCAATTCAGTTGATTTTTTAGGCATTGCGATCGTAACGACGAGCTATACACATCAGCATCATCTACAGGTCAATGAGATCCCTACTATCATCAGTAGGTAACTTTCTTTGCACGATCTCTTATTTGTAGGTTCAATAGCTAGTCTCTACAATTTTATCAATTTTATCTATTGCCACTATATCATGAGATTGTGATCTTCTGTTTATCTATATATTTGCTAATCATATATATTGATTGTATAAGCTTTGTCATCGTAACTGAGTAGTCACATTATTTTATTTTAGATTATGAACAGTACAACTGCACTTGCACGTTTTGATAAATCCATCTGCTGCATATTTAGTTTTAACTATTTTCCTACCCAAATCGTTTTGTTGGTGAAACGTAACAAAGTTTATCATTGATTTCTGGTTCACATGCATACATGTTTCACATCACAATGCTCTTAGTTATGGTCATGGGACATATACAAGATGTAATTAAGTACAACTTGAAACAACTGTTTTAATCTTCCGAGTCATTTTAAATTTCACATACAGGAATATGATCAGGAGGACAATAAGCATCTGGAATTGACTCAAGAAAGGTATCCCAAGAGAACACTCAACAAATTGCCCAAAACAATAGCTTCCATTTAAAGGTTCTTACAACTGCTAAGTTATTCAAACAAGGTACAAAAAAGATTAACAGCAAATATAATGCTCATTGTCATATGGGTATATTACAAATCAGTGTTCGGGCAATCACATGCAACTTTGACTAATTAATTTACAAGCATAAAAAGAAAATAAATAAAATAAAAGTAAATAAATGCAAGCATCTCATATGGAAAGGATCACCAGTATCCAGAGCCTATTTGACAGCACAGCCTTGTTTTTAGCATAAAGCTTCCTTTGCACGTACGAAATCACTATTTCTTAACGGTATTAAAAGTAATGTGACACAATAGGGGGGGAGAATTACTGTCAAGGAGTAAATATAAATTGTACATGCAAAATGCATGTAAAGTAAGAATGGTAGGGATCTACAAATGTTAGTACAATATAACCTCATCAAGGCAGTTTATATAGGAAATATTTAACAGTTTAATTTTATTAGGGTTTAAGGGCTAAATGAACAAAAAAAACTTACAAACGAAGTTATCAGGGCATATCCCTGAAAAGTCCCATAATGCTAATTTGTGATTCAGAAAATAAAATCCATTTGATAGGATTGTGTATTATTAATTCCTGCGCATATAAAATGACTCGTGTCAAAAACATTTGTTTATTATCTAAAAGCTAATTGATACACTTTTACAGGAAGATTGGAAGAAGATATGTCAAATAGCTCCACATTGATAGTTCTTCCTAAGGTCCATAGAACAATAAACATCTAAAAGTAAATGGGTCTCATTCTTGTGAAAGGACAGATGTATAACTAGTGAAAAGATAGAAGATAGATAAATGAGGAGAGGGGGGGGGGGGTTTGTTGGTGTTGGTGACCCACCACGACACACACCAGCGGGGAAACAATAAGAAAGAACTGACGAATAAAAAAATAAATATTGCCACTGAAACCTGACTCAGTGCTAACAGAGTGGGTTTGAGAAATAGGAAGTCTCATGTTCAAGACCGGGCTACGACCTTCTGTTCAAGTTAAAAAAAAAAGGATAATTTAGATATCTGCCTTTTGTTCTGTTACACACATACCTTTACAGACCTGATAATTAAGCAAATTATCTTACCAAAAAATGAGAATATATTTGTTTTTTCATAGAATCCAAGATACTACAGAAATAAGTATTTTACAAATTAGTTTGTGTGTTAGATTCCAGCAACCTTGAATTTTGATTTACATATGCATCCCAGCAGATGTTCACTGCACCTCTTTATTAAGTTAAATTATGCTGTCCCTAACACCTTGCTCTTCAATGCCTCTTTGTATGTACACTATTCAAAGTTGAAGTTTTTGCTAATAAATCTTCAGTTTATGATGGTAAAGCTTAGTTACGCCTCTGGGAAGTTATATTTTCCATTTAAATCTAATAATATTAGATATTTAAAACATGATCCATGTTACGGAAGAAGCAAGAAGCAACAGTAGTACAATGGTAAATTATGATCAGGAACAAATCCTTGAAGGTGTATTAAAATCAATTTCCTTAAAAAGAAAGAAATTGTAGAAGTCGAGCTCCAAAATTAAACTGTAGTTCAAGTGTGAAAGTGGTAATATTTCAAAGCAGAAAAATATGTAACAACTTAAAGTAGAAAAAGGAAAGGAAAAAAAACTTACTTGTTCATACAACTGACAATAAATTAAGTATATGAATAACAAAAGCATAATTACATATCTCATTCACTCTAAGCATATCCAAGTTGGTATGCGAGAGCTTCTCCAATTCGTTTTGTTTTTAGCACTGAGTTAGCAAACTTTGTGCTCTTAAAAGCATAAAATCACGCTGTCAGCCTGTCACTAAGTACTTTTAACCATTTTTGATGTAAATAACAGTAAAAAAGAGAGCAAAGGATTCATGAAGCCATCGCAAAGATTTATGACAAGTTCTGCTTGTGTTTAGCACAGAGTTAACGATCTTTGTGCATTAAAAAACATAAAATTAGGCTTTCATATAAGCACAATTAAAACATTTTGAATGCAATATAAAATTAAAAGAGAGAGAAGGTTTCATGTAGCCGCCCCCAAAGACCTGGGACAAGGTTTCTTTGTTGTTTGTTGTTACAATATATTCTAAAGTAATTAATGAATGTGAGTTATTTCAGAGGAGAAAATATGCTTAAAAAAAAAACTTTTGCATGGGTGAATATGCAAAGGAAGTATATCCTACTATTATAGAAAGCAAAGCTGCCAAACCGCGCAACAAGTTCATCTCACAAAGTTTGAAAATAAATTTTCAAATATAGCCTCTAAAACAATACTTTGTGCCACAAAACTTAGAAACATTTTGGTGCCATTCAAGAAAATTTGCTTTCACTTCGACATTCTATACACGTTAAATTTATAGTTCTATAAATATATGCATCTCAATCTGGCCTTGTTCATATGCCCATTTATAAATTAATCAATTTACCCCGTGCGTGCAACTAGATCTTTTTAACGCCTTTCTGCATCCAGCCTTTCTAAAGCTATTCATTAGTTGCACATGCATCCATGCTCAAAGAAGAAGAAAAAAATCTATTGGCCCAAAAATCTAATAAAAAAACTTCAACTTGCCTGCCTCAACAATAGAGGGGTACATAAAGAAGTAAATATTATAGTGGTACAAAGATCATTGGTCCACAGATTAATTGCAAGTATCTCCACCCAATCGGTGGCTAGCTGGTGGCCACTATGGATAGCATTTTGTTGCATTTTTTTAATCCTCCTCCACCCAACAAGAAGAGGTGGTTCAGACCAATGCTCTTATTAGCATTTTCCAATAAATAAACTTACAGGTTAACCAACCGTGAAAAGATAGTGCTCAACCACAGGTCCAGTATAAAAACCTTTAACAGATTAAGAACATTATAATTTGATTCCAGAAGTCCTAATCCAAATAAGAGGTCACAGAAAGGGCGTCCTCTCCACAAATGATGTTTGGATGCTGAAGATGGTATAATATAAGCAATGCATCTATCTTGGCAGGGAATTCCGTCGCCTAATGATAAGCACACAATACTTGAATATGACACTTCTCAGCAACATTTCTCTCATTTCACAGATTCCAGTAGCACTACCATAAAACAAAAATGATTAACTCTTCAAAATCACCTAAGTTCTAAGCACATCATATTTGATTATTACAACTCACATATTTGATGAATTAAAAAGGTGGTTTTTTTATCTCTATGATGGAGTTTATCATGATGTGATGTCATTGTTTATTTTGGCTGAATCAACACGTTCATTTTAAATTCAATTCATGCTGCATCAGTATGCTTCCAACAGAACTATAACACCAGAACAATATCTGCTTTGAGGTCGCCCATCTCCTTCTACAACAAAATTAGGTCTCTTATCACCAGTAATTTGCAACTCTTTGCATTCCATTTCACTTTGCTGTTGTTCACTGTTTGCGATCAACCATTATATTCTTCTTCAATACTAGTAAATTCAGTTCTAAACAACTTCTGTTCATCAGTAAGATTTAGAAACCAAAACATAACTATCCCAATAATCCCTGGAGTCTATAAATTATACTCCAGTACTCCAACTGCAGCAGGTGACGGTACTTGCTCGGAGCAATCTGCCATGAAAAGTTTCCAAGTGAATATGTTATAATAACCATAGTAACATTTCTCTCGGAGGTGATGTGTTTTTCCTTATAACAATACAAATACTAAATATGTTAATCATCACCATACGGTAGTAAATTGCTTTGATCAATTACTGCCTTTATCATCCATTATTCAGTTTTCTACTGTCTCGTTAATATAAAGATCCAGCAGAAGTCAGAACATATATGGAAAACCATGTGAAATGTCCAGACTTGTTTAGAAGAATTAGAATTTCAACTTCAGGAAAAAACTAGTAGTAGCAAGTGTTTTTTTAACCATTATTAAAGAACTTTCCCCTTTTCCTTTTTTTGGTTCTGTTTGGAGCCTGGTGTGTGTATGCTGTGTGTGTGTGTGGTGGTGGTTGTTTCGGGTTTTTTTTTTTTTTTTTTTTTTTTTTTTTTTTTTTTTTTTTTTTTTTTTTTGGGGGGGGGGGGGGTGTTGGGGGGGGCGCTAATGACCAGATGTCAGTTTACCAAACTCGCGGACAGCTAGGGCTCATGCCAGTGCTAATCAAAACCATAGACCAGCAACATTAATGACGATAATAGTTGTTCAAAGTTCAAATGCAAACCTTCAGCTATTAGCTCCAGCTATCAATCCATGCATACCTTGAAATCGACGAGTTATTTCTGTCTTAACAGTAAAACCATTTAAATGGAGGGTGATGCCTACTTGATCACTTTTTCTGCCATTTCCATATATAAAAGTAGTCAAGACGGGCTATTGAAAATATTATAAAAGCTGACATATGTATAAAAGGATAAAAAATAAGGGCCATCTTGTTCACTGTAAGATTATAAGATGTTATCAACTATGAAATGGTATAATGTCAACATCATAAGTGAAACTATGCCATATACCAGATAATGTAGTTCAGGGCTTGTAATCAGAAATTCACGTGTTTTCGAAATTCATGGAGTCGAGAATCATGAATATAAGTCCGGTTCATGATATTTGGTTACTTGTAATTGAGAGATTCATAGAATTTCTATTTTCGTTGTTTGGTCAGATGTACGAATCTCGAAATCCTGCAACTAAGTCATACTGATAAAAACCTCCTGAGAGAATCCTGAAGTAAAGTTCACATGGTTTATGAATGAATTCCAATTTAATATAAAACATTGAATTGCACTTATAATTGTAAATTAAAATCCACAAATACAACAAATCACACGATGCCATCTTCCATGAACCCTCTATAATTGGAATATATAATTCAAATCCGAATCAAATGGACAACAGCTTTTAGATGTTATTAAGCAACCTCGGTAACCAAACATGCTATGTTGGGATTTCCATGTCAAGCAACTAAAATGACAGAAATGTGAAGCATTCCACGACATTATATTCAACAACACCCAAAACAAACAACATAAAGTGTTCAGATCATTGAAAATGATTTGCCAAAAAAAATACAGTATACTAGCTTTAAGAGTTTCTTAAATAATTTTTATAATCAATGTTTAATCTTGAAAAAGGAATTACCCCCTAAAAAAAATCAAGGAAATGCAGAGTATGTAAAAGTATTGAAAAGAATAAAACAGTATAGGATGAGATTTAAAGGAACACAAACCTTCTAAAGAAGCCAATTACTGTGGCCAGTGATGAGATATTAAGATGAAGCAAGCCTTCCCAAATATGCTCCTCGCTCCTTGATCCAATAATATTTGGCTGGTATGTTTCTGTTTCAGCATTACCAGGACTAGATTTTATATCAATATCTGGCCTACAAATGATGTCCAATTTCCTAGCATTATATATGGCAGTCTCTTCCGGGCCTTTTGAATCAGTCCCAGGTGGAGACAACTTGGAACCAGATATATCTTCTGATGAGTCTAACTTGGATTTTAAGTTGTCTAGCGCAGAATCCGACTTAGGCTCAGAGCTGTCTGATTCAGGATCCATCTCAGTCTCTGAATTATCCGAATTCTTTTCAGGTAAGTTTGTACCCATTGATAAATTGTCAAAAGGAGGCTCAGAATCAAGAGCCTGCATGAACTCATCCAAAGAAACTATGGGAGGAAGAAGTTCAGTATCTTTCAATTCGTCAACAATTAAGTCTTGCATAAAATCAGCTTTTTCATTCAAAAGAGTGTCCAAGTTGCCTGAGTCATTTGGTTCACCTGAATCACCCTTTTCAGGTAAGGGCAAGCCTTCAGATGCCTTGGTTTCATGAGGCATGGACCGCTCAGTCTCTTTAGATTTCGATTGGGATTGGACTTTGTTACCTTTTGATGAAACATGTGAAAGTACACTTTCCCCAACTGCAACCTCCATTGAAATGTTATCATCCTGTTCAACTTCCACTACTTGAAACTCTCCTTTATGAGTTTTCTTCACTAGGCGTCTAATATCTACTTCGGAATCTGGTAAGACCACCATCTGGGCCATCTCTTCAGCTTTGGCTAATCGCCACTCTGAAAGTTCCTTTGAGGCAAGTTCTTCAGCAGTCATAGAAGAGAGACGTGCTGGGGAAATATCACCAGATAATACACGTTCTCTCAACTCTGGATTACTGCGATCTTTGAGATTGAATAATAAAGACCTAGCCTTTTCCTTGTATTTCTTATTAACCCCTCCAAATAATTTAAAGAGTTCTGCTTCAATTTTAGTCGCCAAACTTTCTGCATTTCGGACTGATGCTTCCTTTGAGTTGCGGTTTGCTTCAATTTTAGTCACTAAACTTTCTGCATTTCGGACTGATGCCTCCTTTGAGTCGAGGTCTGCTTCAATTTTAGTCGCTAAACTTTCTGCATTTTGGACCGATGCCTCCTTTGAGTCATCAGTTACTTCCTCAATTAATGATTTAGATCCTTCAGTTACTTCCTCATGTGACAATTTAGGTCTTTTCAAGACTTGGTTCATAATTGTGTCAGAAATACCAGCATCGACATCAGATGCCCAGCAGAGTCCATGCCCTTGCAAAAGCTCATCATCAATAACAGGATTGGTGCTGAAAGGCATTTCATTATCTAAGAAAACATTTGCTATTTGATCTTCTTGGACATCATCTTGCTTTGGTTCTGTATGCGCACTCGTATTTCTTTGAGGATCTGCGTCACTAGCCCCATCTTGGCTTTCAGTACACTTCGCATTAGATTCATTGGAGGCCAAAACCTCCGGAGAATTTCTGCAATCAGATGGAATTGAGGTCATGGAGGCCAATTCGGCTGCTCCCATACCTTCTTCTGCCTTTGGTGTTTTGCTCACAGCCTCTTTAGGAGAATTCTTTTCCGCAACTTGTGGTTTCTTCTGCTGGTCAGGAACCATGGCCAATGAAGCTGCCAACGACTCCCTCAGTTTCGACCTCACAGATTCAAATGACTCCGTCTGGAGCTTTGGCAGTGGCCCTGGCTGTGATGGGTAATTGTTCATCAAGGACAACTGATGAGGTCCCTGAGTAATACCCATAGAGCCTTGGACCTTGGTTGGTGCTTGCCTCGGTGCTGGCCGTTTCTTAGAAGCTGATACTTGTGACCCAGCACTAACAGACATAGGGTTCTGGACACCAATTGAAGGCAAGCTACGACCTGAAGACAACTGCGGAAAACCCATATAAACAGATGTAGGGGCTCGGATATTGGACAGTATTCCCATCCGTGCTGCTTGTTCGCGGGAGAAGTCTGACTGATATGGATACGGTGAAATACTAATAGGGATGTGAGAATAGAATCTCGGCAACAAATTCACCTGGGCCGACGGTTTATTTGTCGATGACAGCAGATGGGACATTATGTTGTCAGGCATGGGGTTGGACGTTTTGCTCTTATCAGATGGATCCATTTGCTCGAGGTTAAAAGACATTGCAACTGGAATATACTATATCAGGTGCCCAAAACATAGATTATCTCAAACCAAAGTGCCTATTTTTCATAAGATCCTGAGATGCAATAAATACATAGTTTAATCATAATGCGCTTACACCAAGTACATTAGGGAACAAAAGAGAACAATTATAATTTAAAAAAAAAAAAAACCCACACAGAGTTCATGGTATGAGCATTATAATAGCAATTGGATCACTATTATCAGACATTGCCTAATTCGAACATCAAATAGTCCTTATTCATTGAACAGTTGTATAATTTGTATGAATTTGAAACTTTAGAGGTATTGACACTAATTGGCCCTTAAGAATCGACATATTGACACTAATTGGCCCTTAAGAATCGACAATAACTTTATAGCAATAGTGTTTTGAAAAACTATTCCAATAAAAACAAAGAGCAAGTATTTTAAAAAAAAAAAAAAAAACTAGTCCCGCGGCAGAATCCATAGCATGAGCATTGAAGTCAAGCAAGAGGAATTTGGGAATTAGGAGGGAATGATTCATGATGTGAATTCCCTTTCAATCTACCCACAGAAAGATACGAACAATCAACAGCAACAGCACTATAATACTCACTGGAACGCCGTGATTGAATATTTCACAGTGAAAAAAATATATATGTAGCCAAAAAAGTTTCTTTTTCAAACAAAAAAACTATCAGCCAGTAACAGCCCCAATCCAACTGTTATTATGGAAGAGAAAGGTGAGGAGGAAGAGGAAGAAAAAAACCCTAACCCTAATTCTATTCAATAAAATATAAATATAAAAAATAGGAAAAACGAGAAAAAAAATTGTAAATTTACCGGGGGATCCCCGGTGTCGTCGCTCGGCAAGGAGGCGATGTCGCTGGTGGTCGATCAAGAGTCGGGGGCTCGGGTTTCGCTTTCAGAAAGAGACCAAAATAGCCAAATTAAGAGAGAGAGAGAGAAGAGAGAGAGAGAGAGAGTCCCAAAAAACAGAGAGATGTGAGAGAGGGAGAAAAAGAGATGGGTTCGAGTTCTCAAATTTTGGTTCTCGTTGTTAAATAAAAGAGAAAATGGGACTGAGCTCACACAGATGCCACTCCGGGCTTTTGTTTCGTTACAAAACGTCGCAAGTCGTAAGTCGTAAAATGAGAGTTGAAAAAGTGAACTGTAACAGAGAAAATATATTGTGTTTTACGATGTTTGGTTAATAAAGTGAAGTATAAATGAAAAAGTATATTGTGTTTTACGGTGTTTGGTTGATAAAGTATATTGTGTTTTACGGTATTTGGTTGGTAATGTAAAAGTGTAAGTGAAAAAGTTGACCACAAAATTAACTGTAGCAGTGATTTATATATTATAAATATTATTAAATTAAATCTACTATTGCAAATTAAATTGTATTAATAATTTGAGATAAAAAAATTAATAATCTTAATATTTTATTTATAACAATAATATTAATAAAATATTAGTATAAATAGTAAAATATTACTAAAATATTAATTAAATAAATAATATAAAATTAACAAAGTAAAATATAATTATAATTTAATAATAAATTATCATTATAGTATTATTATACTGAATTATTATTACAATATTAGCATAATAAAATATTAATATAATAATAAAATATATTATGATATTAATAAAGTAATTTTTATATTAAAAATAAATAATTAAATATATAGTAATTTTATATTAAAGTATAATATTATTATATTAATAAATATTAACTCTAAATAAAATAATAAAAAATTGAATAAGTATTAATAAAATAATAAAGTATTAAATAAAATATTAAATTAAAATATTAAATTAAAATATTAAATATTAAATATTAAATATTAAAACAATATTTAAAACAATAAAAAATTAAAGATTAAAATATTAAATAATTAAATTAGAAATTAAACACTATTTAAAATATTAAATATTTAATAATATTAAATTATATATTGATTATCAAGTAACTGTTTTGAACTGTAAGTGTACTACAAGTGAGAGTTACATGACCACAAAATTAACTGTAGCAACTGCAAGTGGGAAAATATGAGCGTAAAAGTGAGATTTACATGACCACAAATTTAACTGTAGCAACTGCAAGTGGGAAAAGAAGAGTTGCATTTTGCAACTTGTTTTTCAGCAAAACAAACAACGGAAAATGGAAAAGAAGTTTTACGATTTACGTTTTGCGGCGAAACAAACACGCCCTCCATCTCGCACTCAAAATTTGATTGAATTTTTATCATTTTTATGTTTTCAGAAGCACATATAAAAAATGAGAAAAATGTATATCAGCCTGCGACTGAGAGAACTCTCTCAGCCTGCGGTTACGTGGCTCAATATTTGTCACCCCACTAACTTGCGGCCCGCTTATAGGAAGAAGTTAAATTACTAAATACTCGTTATGAAAAGCTAGTCTTTCGGTAACTTTCGTTATTGTTTATTATTATTTGCCCACAAGGCAATTTTTGGACCGCTCATTGTCAGATTTAGGTTATTGTTTATTATTATTATTCCCTTTTTTTTGCCGCTCTTTATAAGATTTAGGTTATTGTTTATAAATTATTTTTCCCCCTATTTCCTTACCTCTCTTTGTCAGATTTAGGTTCTCCTTTTCAGCCTGCGATAACTTTTTTCTGAAAATATAAACTCTTTTCAGAGCAATTTTTTGTCCAAAATATTTAATGTCGACGTCCGAGCAGTCTACTTTCCCTGCAAATTCTGTTCGCAGTCGTAAGCGATGTCTATCTGGCGATCTAAATATGGAAGATATATCATCTGGTTCAACTTTCTCTCAGAATATTGAAAATATTGAAGGGTTGACATCTTTGCATGCCGATCAACAGGTTTTAATTGTGTCAATTTTTTTCCCACAATTTCTTAAATATAGAATTTTTCTCTTTAGTCTATGTGGTACTGCGACCTATAATCACATGTTTCAAAGTTTCAGAAATGCGACCACTGTCGCAATCTTATTTGAAAATATTCTCCGGCTGTGAAATTTTTTTTCTCTGACTGCGACCTAAGTCGCATTCCTTGTTCGAACTATAATTTGTTTTACATAATAGAATAATCACTTGTTTTAATCTTTTTAGAACAGCGATCACGGTCGCAGTTGGATTTTTGTGACTGCGACCCAAGTCTCATTCTTTGTTGTCATAAGTCTTACACGTTTTTATGTGAATTATATCCATTTTATATATTCATTAGATTGTTGCACATTTATTATTCTGTTTTTTTAAAAATTCTTCTCATACGGATAACTGCGACTTAGGTCGCAGTCTTATAGTAAGAAGTTATATAGATTTCATTACCTATGCGACCTTGGTCGCAGTTATATAAATTATATTTTAGACGTGTGATATCTAAAAAATATTTATATTCATGTAGTTCGTCTAATTGTTTTTTGTAGGATATGAATGCACATGGATAAATGTCTGGAAGCTCAGATAAGTTTTTAGGGAAACAGTTCCTGTCGGATGTGGAAGCATACAATTTCTACAATTCTTATGCAAGGAACAGAGGTTTTGGTGTGAGAAGAAAAGGAATAGATAAGTCACGGAAGCCTCCTAATGAAGTTATTTGCAGAAAATTTTGCTGCAATAAGGAAGGTCTGAAGAAGTTGTGTGACAAAAGACAAGAGGGGCTTACAGTGCATCGTCGAATTGACACTAGAGTAGCTTGTCCTGCTGAGATGCATGTCCGTCTTCGTTTTCTTTTTGACAGAAGATATTGGGTTATCACAAAATTTGTTGATTCTCATTCACATGAATCGTCAAGCCCCGATAAGGTACATCACCATTACTCTCACCAGACTCATCGTTCAAAGATTAGCAGAAGCATTATGAGCAATCTGGTTGATGTGGGAATGCGGCCTTCAAATATTTCCCGCGTTGTGAATGCAATGAGCCATGGAGAAGGCTGTGAAGAAGTGAGCCCGCAACAAGTTATTATTTTACTCGTCAACGTAGAAATAACTGCGGCCATGAGTTTATTGCTATTATCAAATATTTTCAAGAGAAAGCCGAGACCGATCCAGAATTCTTCTTTGCAAGTGAAGTCGATAACGCGGGCACACTTAGAAGCATTTTTTGGGCTGATGGAAGAGCTATTTCCTCGTATCTGAGGTTCTGTGATGTGATCGTTTTTTGACACAACATACAGGACTAATCACTTGAGCTTGCCATTTGCTCTATTCACTGGAGTAAATCATCACCGGCAGTCAATTTTGTTCGGCTGTGCATTGCTTGCTGATGAGCAGAGGGAAACGTTTGTTTGGCTATTCCAAAAATGGCTCAAGTGCATGCATGGAGTTGAACCGAAACTGATTATTACTGATCAGGATGCACAGATTGGTGACGTCATCAAGATTGTTTTCCCAACTTCTCGGCACCGTTACTGTTTCTGGCATGTGCGGAAACATATTGCTGAGCAACAAATCCCAATGACAAACAAGTATGGAGAAGATATGGTCTCCGATTTCTATGATTGGTACACCTCCCGTGATATAAGCACGTGCGATGAGCGATGGCGTCTGATGAATGAAAAATATCATTTAGAAGAAGAAGAAAACAGTTGGTTGTTGAAGATGTACAGGCTGCGTGGACATTGGGTTAATGCATATCTCAAGGATGTTTTCTGTGCTGGAATGACAACCAGTCAGAGGTCCGAGAGTATTAATTCCTTCTTTGATGGTTTTGTTAATGCAAACACGAAACTAGTGGAATTTGTTCACCAATATGATAAAGCAGTTGCTGCCCGTCGTACCTCTGAATCTCAACAAGATTTTCGGGGTTTGAATTCTTTGCCCAACTGTACATCGAATCCATATGAGATACAGGTTTCGAAGTTGTATACACCGAAGATTTTTCAGTTGTTCCAAAAGGAATGGGCAGTTATAATGACACTGTTTTCAGAAGAGTTGGAACATGACAAACCTGGATCAAAATATATGGTTGGTGATTATTCAGAATCAAAAGACAGCTGGGAAAAGGTCAGTTATGATAAGCATGAGGAACTTCATGTTTCTTGTAGTTGCTCGTTATTTGAAACAGAGGGTATCCTATGTAGACATATTCTGTGTATTTTGTGACGCAATCACGTTACACATATATCGGAATCATATATACTTCAGAGATGGAGGTTGGATGCTCGTTACAAAAACGTTGCAATTGAAAATGGCATCAGGCCTTTTCCCAGTCAAGGCACTCCACGAACGGCTAGATTGTGGACAATTCGTTCAAAATTTAATGCAATTTTTGAGATGGTCGTTGATTCTGATATTCATCTGTCAAAATTGGAGGCAGTTTTGGAAAGATTTGCCGAAGAAACCACTAGTGAATACAGAGCCATGTCAGGAAATTATCATTCATCACAGCCTAAAACTACTGTTGGTTCCAGTGGATCCGTTGTCGTTCTGCGAGATGGTGAAGAATTTAATATACGTGATCCAATTGGTCCTGTACCTACCAAGGGGAGGCCTAGAGCTGCATTCAGGCTTAAGTCTGATTTTGAAGATTGTATATATCAGAAGGAAGTTAAGCATCGAAGATGTGGTAACTGTCAAGAGCTGGGCCATTACAGGACTGGTTGTCCGTTACTGGTATTACATTAAACCTGTTAAACAATTTTTTATAATGATTTATGTTTAAAATTCTTACTATTATTTTTTTAATGGCAGAAGAGTAGGTTTGGGATGCGTCCATCTTGAAGAAATAAAGTCTTCATTTTTACATGAACTGCGACCTGAGTCGCACAGTGTACAGAGATTCATGTCGCAGTCTTCCACTGGCGTGTCATTATAATCAGATTTTATTCTCATTTATTGATTTCTTCTATACTATTATTGTAATTAGTTGTACTTTAAAGTCTTTATGTTACCAAATTCTCCTATATAGTTTAATTTCTGTTTAATATAACGTAGACGGCGACTTTGGTCGCAGTGTACGTGGTTAATTGCGACCGTGGTCACAGTGTTCCTATATCGCTGAAATTGATTTGTTTCCTTCTTAATATTGCCCCCCTCTCTTGCTATATTATTGTAACATCTGAATATAGTTGAATATTCTCCGCACTATTATAATTTCGACAATTTTAGCACTATGTTCTTTTTTAGATTCCACTCAACGTAAAGTACCACTGCGACAATGGTCGCATCGATACTTACACATTTGAATATTGACTTTTTCCGTATATATAACAGCTCGTTCACTGCGACCAGAGTCGCAGCTTCCTGACAGAATTTTTTTTTTAATTTTTTGACTACAGTCGCAGCGTTCCCTTTAACTTTAATTGTAACTTCCATTTCTACATTTTCGTCCTATGTTTTAGCTTTAGTGCACTGAACATAAATTAAACTGCGACCTTGATCGCAGTGTCGACCTTTTTTGCCCATTTGAACGCATTGTCTGGATGTGTTCACCAGTTTCATGACTGCGACCATAGTCGCAGTTCGGTGAAATAAAATTTGTGACAAATGTACAGCATTTCAACCAAGACTAAGTAGTTAAAACTATAATTCACACAATTAACCTTAGAAAAAAGGGTTATATATATATAAAAAAACAAAATACAAATTTTAAACTTCTAATCTAATCCTTCTCGTCATCACCATCATAATCAGATTCGTCATCAAGATTATGACCGCGTTCGTCTTCCGTATCGCTTTCCGTCTCTTCCACCTCTTTTCCACCAATCTCCTCTTCGCTTTCTTCGTCTTCATGTATGTATTCTGGTTCATCAATGAACTTTCAGAACGGGTCGTCTGTATCAAGCTCATCCTCTGACCCGTAGCGAGGCATCGCATCAGAGCTATACATTCAATTATCATTAGATGATTGGCTTCTTTCCGGTAAAGACGGTGGAGAAGACATATTTGAATCTGATTCCTAATATTGAAAGTAACGAGTTTGAGAAAAACAAATTTAGTATGTTTATAATCATGTCCTGATACCCCTTTATATACTTTTAATCATGGAATACCAAAAGGTTTAAGCTCTCAAACCACGTGAACATGTCCCAAATTTATTTTCTACCTTTCCCAAAAATTGTATACTTCCTAGGCGACTGTTCAGTTATCCAAAACAGTTTAAAGGTTAATACTGTCTTACATTAAATTACTTTGTAATCCAAAACAGTTCATTATTGCGACCACAGTCGCATTGGGAACTGATAAATGATTAAGAAACTGCGACCATGATCACTGTCTCGATTACAGTTTCGCAATATAAGGAAACGTTGTAACTAAAACAGGTCATTACTGCGACTTTGGTCGCAATACAACTGCTGAATGAACGTTTGTTTCTAAGATCAGTACGCAATAGTAAAATGCACGGTGTAACAAATGTAAATTGGAAATAATCAATTGAATTTATAATAAATAAATGTATAAAAATGTTTATAAATTAAATCAATAAAACAAAAAAAATTGAATGAATTGCAATTATTTTTACATTTATAAATAAAAAAATGTGTTATATCAATAAATTGCCCACTGTCAGTCATCAAATTCCATCCTTCGTATCATTTCTGTTTCTTCATCCCAACTCTTCTCTCTATCTGCAAGTATCATGTATGCAAGCTCACTTCTTAGTCTCTGTACGTTAGCAGCCGTAACAGCATCAACAGCTGATGGACTACCCAATGCTGTATTTTTCATGTACTTGCATACATATAGAGCGCAATCAACACTGAAATTTGCAGAGAATAATCATTAAATGAAATTATATTTTTGTACTAAAAAAAGGTAGAAAATATGATAGGTAAGGAGATGTCAAAATTTCATATACCTGTTTGCTTGTTGTGGGCATCTTGTGTATTTTATATTTGTTTTTCTCATTAATTTATTCAAATCAATCTCAAAAATCTGTAATAATCTTTCTTTCTGCAATGTCAATAGAAAAAAAACAGTATTAATCAAATTAAATGTAAGTTTCCAGTAATCAAAATAATAAATTTCAACTCACCATTATTCTTGCATCTTTTTGATAAAGCTTTAATATACTACTAGTTTTTTCAGTTGGGACCAAAGAGTTGTAAAAAATTCACTCTTCTGTATGGCAATCAAATACCAACAAGATCCAGTGAAATCCGGGCTCGTCGGCACTATGTTTGTGATTGATCGGGAAGAACATGTACTGCACATCGTCTGCCCAGTTTTTCAACAGATTCTGCTTGATGAAATGATCTTCCAGATCTTTACTTTTAGATACAACACCGTGCTGCGGACAACAAAGAAAATAAAATACAAAATGAATTTAAAGTATAAAAATTTGGTATGAAAATTAGAAGTCATTACGTCAAGACAACAGACTGCGATCATGGTCGCAGTGTATATTAATTAACACAATTGTATATTAATAAATACAACGACCAAGGTCGCATTGTTGTTTTTTATAAAGACCGCCAGGAATTGCAATCTAGGTCGCATACTTTTGATTACTAAAATTATATTCGTGGTGATTAATATTATCATGGACTGCGACTTAAGTCGCAGTAGATTAGTTAGCTGCTACTTTTATATTAGGACGCATAGCGACCAAGGTCGCAGTGTTGTTGTTGATTAAGACTGCCGCCAGGAACTGCGACCACAGTCGTAACCTTCATTTTAAATTGATATTGGGGTGAATTAATTTAATTATAAACTTCGACCTTGGTCGCAGTACATTCGTTAAGCCTAAACATCGATAAAGAACATTACTAGAATATTTAACGTTCAAAGATTTAATTCACCAAATTAATTAGGAAATTGATATTACATTAAACCGTAAAGGAGAAAATAGATGTTTACCCAAACTTCGCTCCGGAAGAATATACTTTTTAATCTTTCTCCTTTCTCTAGATGCTGCATGTAGAAATGAATTATATTCGCATCTAAGTCTCTACTGAACATCAGGTCCTCAATGTTATTCTTTGTAACAATGATTCCGTTGTCGGTATCCTGATATGCAGTAGAACTACAAGATATTCAAAACAAAGTTAGTAATTAAACTGTAGTTGTTATATATATACATAACAGTTTTTTGATATGATTTATAATAAAATAATTAACTTACTCAGAGAAGGCCTTATCCAAGAAATTTTTTATAAGAGCTTGTTGATGGGGCTGCAGAATTCTGTATGATGTGGTTTCGGTCAATTCCTTCAATTTTGGATGAGTGGGGGTAATCTCTTTGTCGCCGAAACCAGCGTCAGAACTCAGAGCCGCAGGCTGTGGAAGAGGATGTTCATTTATTTTCTTCTTCTGTTTTGGATAAACGAAGTCGGAGTCATCGCGATCTCTTTCAGCACGCTTCCGTTCTTTGACTCCCCTTTCTATCGTTCCTTTAGAGTAATCCAAAACTTTTCCTTTTAAGGATTGCTTCTGAACCGGAGTATGTTCTTGAATTTTTTCTTCAGAAGCTCTATCTCTTTGGAGTTCTTGAATCTGTTGAGTTATATTCAAAGAAAAACTGGGGATATCTTCCCCAGGAATATTTACAATAAATTCAGAACCCATGTTTTCGTCCTCTTCCAAAAAAATTTCTTCTTCTCTTCAGCCTGCTTCTCCATCTGCTCCATAATTATTTTCTGCTTCTTATCCTCTTCTCCCTTCTTCCTTCTCCTCTCTTCTTTCATCCTCTCCTGCCTCTTCTTCTCCTCATCATCTAACTTTCTCACCTTCTCCTTTTCCCGATCCTCCTCTTCTTTCCTTCTCTTCTCCTTCTCCTTCTTCTCCATTACAGTCCTCCTCTTCTGCTCCTCATCCTCTTCCCTTCTCCTCTCCTCCTCTTCCCTTCTCTTCTTATTCTCCTCCTCTTCCCTCCTCCTCCTCTCCTGCCCCTCCTCTTCCCTCCTTCTCTCCTCCTTCTCCTGCTCCTCCTCTTCCCTCCTCCTCTTCTCCTTCTCCTCTTCTTCCCTCATTCTCCTCTCATTCTCCTCTTCACTCCTTCTCTTCTCCTTTTCCTTCTCATCCTCTTCCCTCATTCTCCTCTCATTCTCCTCTTCACTCCTTCTCTTCTCCTTTTCCTTCTCCTTCGCAGCAGCGGCTGCTCTTAGCAGCTCTTCTTCTTTCACTTTTAATTTCCTCTGCTGCTTTTTTACCTTTTTCTTCTCTCTTATTTCTCTTCTTTTTTTCTTTAATTCAGCCTTGATTCTGTTCTCAGTCTCCATTATTTCAATTTTTCTTTCAAGCTGAGATAAATATTCTATCAAGTACTGATTTTTATTCCTCAACTCTTCAATTTCTTTAGCTTGTTCATCCCGTTGTGGTGGCAAAAAAAACTTGTAAAAGTTGGTTCTTGCTCACTCGTCTCTTCTTGCTCAATTATTTTTGCCGCTTCTGGCTCCTTATCAGACGGGATGTTAGCTTGATTATATCTATTTCCTTCTTCTTCTTCATCATCATCTTCTGCTTCTTCTTCCTCCTTCTCTTCCCCTTCAACAGGAAGCCCAATCATAATTTTTTCTTCATTAGAGATGTTGGCCATTCGACACAAAATCTGAGGGGAAAAATAAAAAAATAAAGTTAAAATGAATTATTTGAAATAATTATACTGCGACCAAGGTCACAGTACATTTATTAACTATTAAGATAGAATGCGACCATGGTCGCAGTTTGTTTGTCTGTCACATAAATTTAACTGCGAAGACTTACAGCTTAATACTGCGACCATGGTCGCATTTTATGTAAACGGTATTATCAGGAGAATGCGACCATGGTCGCATTTTGTATGTCCGGCACATTAAATGAACTGCGAAAAGTGCAGCTCAATACTGCGACCATAGTCGCATTCTAAGATTATGGTCGCATTTTTAATCAATACTATATGGTATTTAATATTTTAAAACTTACGATATTTGCGTCAAGCTCATTTAGATCAACTTCAAGCAAAGATCTGCTAATGTTCTGGAGGTCCCATCATATTGCGCGTGGGGTTTTGTCCTCCAAACCAGACCTCGACTGAAAAATAGGAGCCCTCTCACATAGCCAATACTGTAAAATGTAAAATTAAATTAGTTTACACCAATATTCACAAGATTATGGGGAAATTTCATACAATAGTGGCCAAATTTGATATTCATACTTACAATAATTTGCACGGAGCATCCTTGCAGCTCGTACGTGGTATGCCTGAAGATGTTCATTGACTCAATCAGGAATTGCCAAACAGTTTTAGCCCAGCATATTGACCTCATCAGCTGCATATTGGCAATCTGTTCCACAATATACCACGGCACCGTGCATTTACTGCCAGAGAAGAATAGAGTGGCCGACATGTATAGGATGATTATTGTAGTAAAGTCTTGAGCTGCAAGTCTCTGTCTGTCGCTTATAATTTCATGTAAAGTCACTTGCTGCTTAAGCTGTTCATCCTTTGTCACATCTAATTCACCCCTCCTCCTTTTCTTGACCAGAAGATCATCCAATGCCTTTTCAATAGATACTTTAGTGATCTTCTTTATATTGGGGAAATAATGTTTTATAACCCCTCTATCCTTCATCGTACAGGTCTTATTCATAATAAAATCTGACCCAATGTAGGTAGACCAAAACTTAGGGCAATATCCTCCACCGTTAACTCAATTTGTTTGCCCCATTTTGTAAAGGTCCTTGAATTCCTATCATACTGGTCTAAAATTCTCAGTACAGCAACGTTTGATTTTAGACCCTTTTCACCCCAAATTCCTCATTGTAGAAGGCCATGAAGATTGGGTCAAATGGGGTATTCTTGATTGCCTCTAAGAAATCGGCCTGAATGTACTTTTTGAATTTCTTTATGAACTCGCACATAGGTTTTAGGCTCGATCTCAGAGGACGAACCTTCATCTTTTGTTTACCTATAGATGAAAAATTAAAACCTTTAGACCAATGATCATTTAAAACCTATAAGGGAATAAAAAGCAAATTAATTTTAAAACACTGCGACCAAGATCACAGTCATAAACAGTGCAAATGTAAACAATGAACGACACTGCGACCAAGGTCGCATAAGTCTACAGTGCAAACATAAACATCTGCGACCCTGGATTTAAAAAAAATGACATTAAATACACTGCGACCATGGTCGCATAAGTATATTACAACGCATACTGAGACAACTGCGACCCATGTCGCAGTATGTAATAAAAAACAAAGGACCTTTTAGATACTGCGACCAACGTCGCCATTCGTCTAAAATGAAAAGTCCAAAAAAAAAATTAAAACTCTACGATCTAAGTCGAACAGATCTGCAACTATAATTTTAACTACTGCGACCGAGGTCGACAAATAGTGTATGAAAAAAAATGGCTTAAAAAATAATAGCAAGGTCGCATACATATACATCGCTTTTTTAAAAAATACTGCGACCATGGTAAAAATAAAAGGAAATGAAAAAACTTAAAAAAAAATGGACCTTTATCGTTGTGTTAGAAAATCTATAAATTTAAAAATTTATTCGTCATCTAAAGTTTCAGAATCTCTTTCTTAACTGCGACCATGGTCCCAAGATTAAAAAAAAAAAGGGAGAGAAACGGAAATAAATCTGAAAAAAAATATTAAAACTATTAAAATCCATAAACCCTAAAAAAATTTGAAACATATCGTTTTTCTAGTACCTTTTTCGGCGGATGATTTCTTTGGCGCCATGTTTTGCAAGTATATTTTTTAAAAAAACGGATGAAATTTGAGAAACAATAGAACTAATTGGATCAGAATGATCAGGTGAAATTTAGAGTTGTAAATTTTTTTGAAAGGAAATATTTTTACATAAGGTAAAAAGTTGTGATTGAGGGTATTTTCGGAAAATACAATGTTGAGGTGACTGACATTAAATTAGGCGGGATTTTTCGGGTTTTTGTCCGCCAAAATTTATGACAGATTTGTGGCTCTGATGTTGCCACGACCCGCCGGCTGAGAAACTCTCTCAGCCGTCGGCTGAGGTACAGTAACCCCATAAAAAATAATCTGATTTGGAGTTTATCTATTTTTTTTTCAAATATTAATAATTTTTTAACAGTAGGATAAAATAGAACGATTATAGATTATATTAATGAGTAAATGAACTCTAAATTACTTGATTATTTATATATGTATATCTTAGAATATGACGGTGATAATGTGCGGTCGGATCGTGAAAAAAATTCTGGAGTTATGAGTTTTTAATATAACATAAGACAGAGTTGCCTCCTTATTTTTTTATTTCAAATATTAATAAATTTTTAACAGTAGAATAAAATAGAACGATTATATTAATGAGTAAATGAACTCCAAATCACTTGATTATTTATATATGTATATCTTAGAATATGGCGATGATAATGTGCGGTCGGATCATGAAAAAATTATGGAGATATGATTTTTGAATATAACATAAGACGGAGTTGCCTCCTTATTAGCTGATTAAATATTCCTCTAAATAAAATATAAATAAAAAATATAAATATAAATATATTAATAAATATAAAGTTACTAGAAAATCGCATTAGGTGGTGAAAATCGAACTCAGGGGAGACCAGTGGGCAGCGAAGAGAGGGTGACAGCTTTGCCTAAGGAGGAGAAAGAGGAAGAAAAGAGAGGAGCTGAAGGGAGAAGAAAAAGGGGCAAAGAAGAAGTGGAGGGTAAGAAAATAGGGAGGAAGGCAAAAAAAAGAGGGAGAAACGAGGGAGGACGACAGTGCTGGTGATTGGGCAGTGGAGGTGGTTGCTGGCTTCTCTCTCTCGCTCTCTCTTTCTCGCATATGAAGACGGACAGACGAACGAATAAACTTTGTGAAGGAGTTATGGGAGAAAACCTCACTTTGCTTTTGATAAAAAATAATATATATATATATATATATATATATATATATATATATATATATATATATATATATATATATATATATATATATATATATATATATATATATATATATAATATAATAATATATATATGCACCATTAGAGAAGAACAAGGACCAGGGTTACCCAATCTAAACTTCAATGTGATCTCGTCGTCTTACTCGAGGAGTAGATCTTATCCGTCCTTTTATAGTGCACGAGGAGAACTCTCACTAGGGATGTCAAACAGGTCAGTTCCGACACGACCCGAGCACGGCGGGCTAAAAGGGTGGGCCGGGCCGGGCCCGCCTCGCCAGCAAAATTGTGCCGGCCCGACCCGGGCCCGGTTTCCCTTTAGGCAACCTGGGTACGGCCCGCAAACCAGCTGGCCTGAACCCGTGTCAAACTCGGCTCGAGCCAGTATTTATTAAAAATAAAATAAAAATAAAAATCTAAAAAATCATAAGTTCATGTAAAAAAATTTTTAAATTCTAAAAAAAATCTAAAAAACTCAAAAAATTCTAAATGAATTTGACAAAGAAAATTACAAGTTGTGAAATGAAAATTTAAATTTTGTTAATAATAATCCAATAAAATGTATAAATGGATACAAATAAAATTGAAGTGTAAATTAAAAAAATTTAAAATTTATAATTCATAAATAAAAAAACTACAAATCTTCAAACATTTTATCATTTATAAATAAAAAAATTACAAAGTCTTAATTCATTTTCTGGGGAGTTTTCGAGGAGATCGTCAATTATTTTATTTTGACTTCTCTTTTTCGCATCCAGTTAATCCTTCTTGCATAAATCATCTCAATTGCATTCGACGTCAGATGGTTTCTCGTATCAGTCAGCACTCGACCACTTGTACTAAAAGTAGACTTCGATGCTATTGTAAATGTCGGAGGAGTTAGTAAATCACGTGTTATGATGAAAACCATAGGATAAGTTGATACATGTGATTTTCATCATACCAAAATAATCAAATCATGAGTCTCGATCGATCGATCTCAGGAGTTGTGACACGTTGGATATAATAATAAAGCTCAATTAAAGTGTCAGAGGTTCTAAATTTTTTAGATGCTGATAAAAGATTTGAAAATAATAAATTTCTATTACTAGATGAAGAAGAAGTTTGAGATAAAGAAGATTGTTTATTTCCATAGGTAGTTTTATAATAATCATACAACTAATTTATAGAAGCATCAATATCTGTCACATTTTATTTGCTAATTTTACAATTGGCATCTATTTCATTTGCTAATTTCTATTCTATTTCATCTATGAAACTACTTATGTTTATTTTCACATGTAGTTTCATAATAATCATACAACTAATTTATAGAAGCATAAATATCTATCACATTTTATTTGCTAATTTTACAATTGACATCTATTTCATTCGCTAATTTTTAATCTTACAAGAATATAATTATCAGGTTACCGAGAGAGTTTGTAGAGCTTGAGAGCTTGTAGAGAATCTGGAGAGAGTTTATAGAGCTTGCAAAGCTTGAGAGAGAAAAAGCTTGAAAATTTAAGAGTTTGTAAAGCTTGAGAGTTTGTAGAGCATGGGAAGAGAGCTTGAGAGCTTGTAGCTTTATAGTTGAGAATTTTAGAAAACTTTTTGAGAATTTTAGATATATTTGTTGTGATGAAATGGAGCAGGAAATATAGAGTATTTATAGAGAGGAAGAGGAGTGTCTTTTTTGCAACTTTTTTTTGCAAAAAAATTACCCTAAGCCCATAACATCCATTGGGGTTATTTGTAAAAAAATATATTCTAATAGCCCATAACGGCCAAAATAGCCATTAGGGGAGTTGTTGGGGGTTTGCAAAAAAAAAAAAACTATAAAAACCCCTCCAGGATGCAGGCCGACCGGGCTGCATATCACGTGAGCCGTTGGGGCAGGCGGGCTGGGCGCGGGCGGGCCGCGGGCTGGGCCCGGGCTTGGCACAGCCCGTCCGGACTGTGGGATGCTTTACCCAAACCCGGGTCTAACCTATAGGGGAGCCGAACCTGAGCCGGTCTGGCCCAAGTACCACCCAGGCTGGGCCCATGCCCAAGCGGGTTGTGCCAGTGCGGGTTGCAGGTCCGACCCGGCCCACTTAACATCCCTATTCTCACTGGGATTTGATTTTTTTTTTTGGGGAGATAACTAGGATTTGATTTAGTATTATCAAGAACTTTAGTAGTTAGATACTTCTTTAAATTGGTTGTTTAACGGAAAATTTTGTTGCAGCCGCCTATTTTGCTTCATAATTAGAAAAAAAAACTTAGCTTCATAATTTTATTCAATACAGCTACATCCACATCATCATAAATTAATTTTTCGAACCGCTTCTTTATATATTTTCATTTCCTCTTTTACCGTTCTCCATCGCCCCCAACATTGATATCCCCTCAACTCTGACCCTGACGCAGAATAATTCGCGGGTCGACCGCGCGGTCAGGTTGTCATGGGGGTTGGAAGGGGCGGGGGAGCCCCCTCCCGGGGGTCTCAGAGGTCGGCGCTCCGGGCCAATTTTTTTTGGGATCGACCTTTTGTAGATCTCGTTAGCTTGTGCTCACAATTAGTTTTGTTTTAGTTTGTGATCAACGTGATATTTAGATCTCGTTTTCCCTTCTACACTTTTCCTCTCTTCTCTTCTTTCTTCTTCTCCTTTTCTTCTTCTTTAATTTTTCTTTCCTTCCCCTATAAGCCAGTCGACCACCCCCAACTCCCGCTTAATTTCCTTCTTTCTCTCGCTCTCTTAATCTCTCTTTTTCACTCTCTAATTTTGTCACGTCCGGCTTCCCATTAAAGAGAGATAAGCACGTGACTTGGGCCAATGACACACTCAAAAGAGCATGCTAAGCCTTTAATCTATAAATTATGTCATTTTTTTCTATCTGTTGCATATATATTTCAAGTCCAAATAGAGTACGCATACATGAAACAAAACTAAATAACTGGTATAAATGCATATACTGAAATATGAGCCCAAACTCTCTTATACATACATTATGAAAGAAGTAAATAATTAAAGGAATCTCTAAGTCTTCTACTGAGCTCCAGCTGGCTCCTCGTAGTATTCCTTATCCTCAGTTAATATCTTCATGTATTCTCCGCTATTTAGGGCAAGCAAACCCCAGGGAGTTAGAAAACTCCTGACAAGTACAAACAAAGGAAAGATGTATTCAAGTGTATGCAGAGCACGAAGATGTGCATGAACAAGGAAAGAACTTATAGTATGCAATTAACGATACTTATTTTTGTTATACAATCATGTATTTGTAGCTTGAAGCATTCACTGAAGCATAAGAATAGCCATCACATGAAGTAAGTCAAGTATAACAAGTATAGCTAAACAACACACAACTATTAATTATGAATATGTCCCTATGGTTTACTAATTAGTGAGACTACCCCAACTGCCATGTGCAGTAAAACGTACTCCATTCTATGCCTACTACGCATGTCAATTGAGTTTTAAGACGCGAAAATAACTGTGTTTCATACCACAACCTATTCTCGCATATCAATCAATAGCTATCGTTGTTTGAAAACTGCTAGTGAAAAAAGCATCCATGTACCCCAACGGGAAAGCATGCCAGGAGTAATATTGTATAGTAGTATGTAATAGAATGAGCTCATCAATAACCCATATCACAAAGTGACATGCACCATATAAAATAAACACTACCGTACCTTATACAAAAGTAGGGGTACTGAAGATACACTTTCTCAGTTTGCACTATCAATTTCTCCTATATGAGCCCCGTGTCTTGTCATTTTTACAACCAAAGTTATTATAAAACATGAATATCCTTGTGGGAACCAAGTGCCAAGAATAACCATTCCACCATATTCTTGCCTTGCTCATATAATCACTACGTAGCACTTTCTCAAGTAATTTCAATTATATACTTTACGCAAGTGTTTATTCACGTCATTTAAATTTTTGTGTTCATGTTCATATTCATATTCATGTGTTCATGTCCAAGATGTTCATGTCGTAATTCATGTATCGTAGTGTCTTTCTACGTGAACAAGATCAATCATGTCGGTTATTTGTCATCATATAACAATTTATTCAAGCACAAGTCATACGAGTAAAACTTGAGGTAACATCAATAATCTGCGTGAGAATCTAGTATTAAACAATAACTATATGACACAATTTGTTCATAACCAAGTTTTGAATTTAAATTTAGAAACTTGACATCAATTAGGGTTAAGATTTTGACTTTAAGTTAAAATCCGTTAAAGTTTCATTAAAGGGTTCAACATAAAGCAAACATAAATTATCATAAATTCTTAAACAATTTTATGGAAGCTAAATTATTTTAGCATACTAGATCGAATTGTTTTTCTTTTTTTAGAAAACTTGTGGGAGCTAAACAGTGATATTGTAGAGTTAGAAATGATTTTCAGAAGTTACAGAGACTAATCAGTAATATTTCAGATCTGGAAATAGTTTTCAGAAATTATAGGGACTTAACAACAGTTATTTCAGATCTGAAAACAGTTTTCAGAAATTACATGACTAAACAAAAATTTCAGAATGGCAAACACATCAAAATAATTTTGTAATATCTTTTTTTTTAAAACTTAACTACAAGAAAACTTTTATTCGCTAATACCAAATAATTGATAAAGAGAATTTAGACCACATGACACAACAAAGTTAGGAGTAGGAAAGATGAAGATTAAAATTTGTTAAGTTTTCCATAATTTAACACATGTGAGTTTTATGTGAAAATTGCATCTTGCGTGTTAGAGTGATAGTCTAATCACATGCTTATGTTTTTGGCTTTGAGTTTGTTCAGATTGCTTGTAATATTATATTATCTCTACAAAAGTTGCTTTATATCATACGATATTTTTACTTGGAGATGTTGTCTTTTTTTCTTTGTTTATTTTTGCATAAATGTTGATAAATAAGTTCTAATCTCATTATGAAGTCCTTGCATCTTTATGTAACTGACCAAAGCTTGACAAATAGATACCCCTAACCTACCATATGTTTGCATAAATATGTACATATTTTATGGTAATAAAGTTTTGTGGTGATAACAAAACGTGATAATTATGATTGTTGATCTCACAAATTTTGAATGTCTATGTTAATAAAAAAATCAGAATATGACATAAATGAAAACATGCACAAGGTAAGAATTAGTTTATGAACGATTGGAAGCAAATCACTTCTTTTATCAAAATCGCATAGACGAGCACATATAAGAAACTAGAAGTTTATATTAAGAGACAAAATCATTAAGGGAATTTTATGCAAGCCCTAGGCTTAATTCCTGTCATATTAAAATCAAGAAAGGGAAAGGGAACTAGGTACTTGCCTTGTGACGATTAAACTCTAAAGTCTGATAGGTAATGGTCTCCTCCTCCTAGAGTAGATTGTTTTTTTGTTATAGATTAATTTCGGATTTATTTATAGATAGCCATATAAGATGAGTTTTATTATGTTTTTTCTAGTATTTAAGTTAAGTTTAAATTGATTTTTATTTAATATTTAGATATGCCCACGAAGTTAAATATTTATCTACCAATTTGAATTTAATTTGGATGTGTTTTAGGATAGGGAAGAATTTTTCACGAATTTTAAAATAATTATCTTTTATTTTTATGTATTCATGTAGTTAAAGAGATAAAGAATTAAGAGAATTCAATTTTTGATTTAGTTTCTTATTAAGTTTTGGGGTGGGTCTAGTATTCATAGGCTAAGGGAAAAAATATTAAATATTAGTAAGAGGAACAACAACAAATAATAATAATGGTAGCAATACTAATAATTGTAATAATAATAATCCATAGAGATTACATATAAATAATAATTAAAATAAACAACAATAATAGTAAATAATATTATTATTATTAAAAATAACAACAATATTAGCATTAATAATAATAATAATAAAATAATAGTAATAACATCTACTACTAATAATCACCAATAATAATAGAAATTTATAACTATTATTATGAAAATCCGCGTAAAATAATAATAACTCTTAATACAAATCATATATACATATTACAATACTGATATACATATTAAATCATGTGTTATAAATTAGGGTCATTACATTCTATCCACCTTATAAAAATTTTATCCTCTAAATTTCAATAAGGCGAGAACAAAGATAAAAAAAAAAATCAAGATCAAGAAAATAGATATCAAGAAAGTTGAGAAATCAAAGGATAGAACCGATATTGATCATTGACGACGTCTTCTCCCTTCCACGTCGCTTCTCATGGACATCACGATTCTATTGCGCTACTCTGATTCTACTACCAGTTTCGAAATGGAGCCACCAGTTCCTAAAAACAAATTAGGAAAATTGAATCGAGAAGAAGGATGAAAACCAAGGTGAAAATTCAGATCACTTTAGAAGAAGAGTTGGAATCAGAAACATCAAAAGATTCAATAGATGAATTTTCAAGAGAAGAACGATCAATTTATGGGTTAACTATTCTAAACATTAAACTTTAGAAATTTAAATTTGAAAATTTTAAGAAAACAATTTGAGAATAGTAAACTTATAAATAACAAATTTGGAGAATCACAAGGTATACTTTTAAACATTATAGGTTTTGCTAATATATAAAATGTAAAAGAAGTACTTAACTGAAATATGAGTGAATTTTAAAATAAACTTCAGAAACTCTATTTGAAAGGAAAAAAAATACTTTGTGAAGCTAAATTAGGCTTTTGAAAGCAAAAAAATGTCAAGCATTCATAAAACTAGTTTTACACAGATAAGTTGAGAAAAATAAATTTCAAAAGTGAATACAGAAAATATGCTAGCAAATTTAAAGCATATTCACACAAAGGTATAAAATTTGAAATTTCAGAAAAGCATGTTGAAAAAATTTCAAATCCTATTTAGAAACTTATATATATATATATATATATATATATATATATATATATATATATATATATATATATATATATATATATATATATATATATATATATATATATATATATATATTGTGAAACTATAAAAAATAATTCTTAAAAAATAAACAATTCCAAATTATGAGTCAGCTATGAACATAAAATAAATAATCTAAAGGAAAACAAAGAGAAATAGTTTCACTAATAACGAACCAAGAAGTTAATAATATAATACCCAAAAATATCAAACAATTGTAGAAGTGTTGACTGACACATAAAGTAATTAATAAGGATTCGTTGATGTTAGTTAATTTACTAAGAAATCAGTTAAATAAATAATAATTATAATGATGAATAGATAAGAATATAAGATAATATAGTAATGAACATAACTAATTTATGATCATATGCTAACTTGTCAACAATGGTTTATACAAAATAGTAAATAAGATTAATAATACGATATAACAGTCACCAATAATTTTAAAGAGATGACAAACTTTAGGCACAATTATAATAAGAAAAATATGAAAAATTATGACTAAATTAGTGTACATAAAAGTAAATGCATTATTAAATAATAAACAAAGTCTGTACAATAATAATAAAAATTCACAATTAGTAATGAGCAATAAAGGTGAAAATAACTAACTAAAATCATTAAAAAGATAAATGAATAAGGTTAAATATCTTCAAGTAAGTAGAAGGAACTAATGTACATAAAAGATGAGAGTACAAATAGACAATCAATACTAATAAAAGATATGTATTGTGATAAAAATCATAAAAACACATGAAAATGCAGAAAAAGATAAACGCTAAATAATAAACAAAATAAATATAAGAGAAGAATGCATGAGAATTATTTTTTACAAATTATTGTAGTGTAATTATCTAAATTTTATCGAGAATTATATAAAGGAGATTTTAATATAAGCAATGAGTGTTGAATTAGTACTGAAAAGAATAAAAGACAAAAAATAAGTGACTAATTATAAAAGAGTGTAATAAAAAAATTAATAAGGGTAAAGTAAGAGTAGGGTCAAAATCATATTATAGGAAAGATAATTAAAATAGAGTAAATAACTAATGATTAATAATTTAAGAAATAAAGTATAAGTCATGAAAAAGAAAATATTTATGAAGAAGAGTAGTAGATTGAGTACTGAATAATAACAGTGAGCAGGGGCGGAACTAGAAAAAATTTTTAGGGTAGGCTACAATTTTTTATAACATGTGCTGACGAATTATATGAATTTATCAAAAGAATAAAACAATATTTTTTACTAAATCAGGGTGAAATTAAGAATAAATTTGTCAAAAGAAAATCAAAATAGAAGGAGGTCTAAGACAATATATGAAAAAAAATCAAAATAGAAAAGGGTTTAAGACAATATATGAAAAAAATGGGCCGGGCTGTAGCCCGGCCCGGCCAACTAATTGGTCCGCCCCGACAGTGAGAATAATGAATTTTTTCATAAGAAATCAATAAGAAGGATGTACTGGTATACAAAAAAAAAATTATTAAAAAGAAAAATTAAATAGAAACTGATACAATCTTATAATTTACAACCCTATTATAAATTAACGTGAAATTATACTAACAGAAAAGTAAATAAGTAAATAAAGTCACTACAAAAATAACAATTGATTAACTAGAAAGGCACACATTAGAATATTTATATAAATGTAATATTAAAAAATAATATAAAAAATTATCAAAGAAAAAACACATAGTACTTGTCATACAAGACACTAAATAAAAATTAAGTACAAAAAATTAACAAGTTTACATATATTATAAGTACTAATAGCAATCAGTGCAAAACTGTATTACTCATTCTAATAATGCAAGTAATGATCAGCTAGCATAATCAATTATCTAAAAATGATTAAATACAATCAGTATATAGAAACTAATACACTTATAGTATATAAAATAATTGAAATGAGAAACAAGAAGCAAAGTCACTTCTGAAGTTGGGTCAATCTATTCAATTAATAAACCGATTAGACAATATTATGGGTTAGCTAATTAATACCATCTAAATTCTTATAAAAACTAAATAATTATTAATTATTTAAATTGCAAAGTAATAGTAAGCACAAGTATTATTCTAATACTATACAAAAATAAATATTATCAGAAAAGAATAGTTATCAAATAATAGTAATTCTATGCAAGATTGAAGCTTATTCTCAATGATATTCTAAAAAACATAAGAGCCTCCAAGAGTACAAAACGAGAATCGATGTTGGTGTTTGAAAAATGACGAGGAGATATCTCTCTAAAAATAGGAATAGAGAGACAAAAGTACATAGAAACCAAAAAAAGAAAATCATAAGCGATCAAATGTGGGTTTGCATGTATATGTGAATGAGTATGCATCAATTAAGAACCTACTTTATTATGTTTGTTGTATTATAATTGGTGCATGACATCTAAACCTATGCTTTGATACAAAAAAAAAAAAAAACCCCGTCACGTCCCGCTTCCCACTAAAGCGAGATAAGCACGAGATAAGCACAAGACTTGGGCCGGCGACACACTAAAAAGAGCATGCTAAGCTCTAACATGTAATTATGTCATTTTTTTTCTATCTACTCCTCACACACACACACACACACACACACACACACACACAGATATATATATATATATATATATATATATATAGGAAAAAGTGTTCCTAGTAGGTCTCCATAAATTGTAATCTAAGGAGACAACTTAAAACTCTAACATTCCGATTATTTTCACGATCCGACCGCACATTATAATATTCATGTTATAAGATGTTTACATATAAAAAATCACGTGATTTGAAGTTTGTTTACTCTGTTTTCTTTGGGTCAAACATTAACGGTTTTTAAACAGTAGAACAAAATGGAACGACTAGATCAATGAGTAAATGAACTTCAAATCACGTGATTTTTTATATGCGTACATCTTATAACATGAATATGATAACGTGCGGTCGGATCGTGAAAAAAATCGGGATGTTGGAGTTTTAAGCCGTCTCCTTAGATTACAATCTAAGGAGACCTACTAGGAGCACTTAACCTATATATATATATATATATATATATATATATATATATATATATATATATATATATATATATATATATATATATTCAAGTCCAAATGGAGTACACATACATGAAACAAAACTAAATAACTGGTACAAATGCATATACTGAGAAACGAGCTCAAACTCTCTTATACATACATCTATGAAAGACTAAAGGAATCTCCAAGTATTCTACTGAGCTCTAACTGGCTTCTCGTAGTACTTCTTGTCCTTAATCGATATCTTCATGTATTCTTCGCTATCTAAGGGAAGAAAACCCCAAGGAGTTAGAAAGCTCCTGACAAGTACAAAGGAAAGAAAATATTCAAGTATGTATATAGCATGAAGATATGCATGACCAAAGAAAGAACTTGCAATATGCAATTAATGATACTTATTTTTGTTACACAACCATGATTTGTAGCATGAATTTATTATTGAAACTAGTCATTCAACATTCAAGTCGTGATGATAAGTAGGCATTCACTGAAGCATAAGAATAGCCATCGCATGGAGTAAGTCAAGCATAACAAGTATAGCTAAACAACACGCAACTATAAAATAATTATGAAGATGTCACTATGGGTTACTAATTAGTGACACTACCCCAACTGCCATGTGCAGTAAAACGTATCCCATCCTACGTTTACTACACATATCAATTGGATCCTAAGACGCGAAAATGGCTGTGTCCCATACCACAGCCTCTTCTCGCATACCAATCAATTGTTATCGATATTTAAAAACTGCTAGTGAAAAAGCATTCATGTACCACAGCGAGAAATTATGTAAGGAGTAATATAGTATAGTAATATGTAATAGAATGGGCTAATCAATAACCCATATCACAAAGTGACATGCACCATGTAAAATAAACATCACCGTACCTTGTACATAGGTATGATACTCAAGATACACTTTCTCAGTTTCACTATAAATTTTTCTCATATTAGCCCCGTGTCTTGTCATTTTTACAATCAAATTTCTTATAAAACATGGATATCCTTGCGTGAACCAAGCACCAAGAATAACCATGTCACCATGTCCATGCCAAGTCCATATAATCACTATGTACCACTTTTTCAAGTAATTTCAGGTATATGAAAGTACACCTAGAGGGGGTGAATAGGTGTAAGGCTAATCTATGACAAATAATGCACAATTTAAAAATTAATTACAACACACTTATTGTAACCAAAGAGTGTAGCCGAATTCCCGGTGAAGGGCTCTGGACTAACTCCTCTTGATTCCTCTGAATAAAAGTTGAGGTGCTATATGAAGCTCTCTTAGTTCAACACAAGTGAGGCACACAAACAATCAATACCAAGTATATAAATATGAATGAACAATATGAATCAATGCAAGGCACCATATAAAAGAGTGAGAGTTAGAGAAAGTGGATCAAACGTAAATACCGAGATATGTTTCGAGATTCGAGCACCCAGCTCTACGTCTCCGCCTTCACACAGAAGGATTTCCACTTACTTGTCCACGCAGGACTTCCCACACAGGGAACCTCCACTGAGGATTTGGGTAAATACAATCCGGGAGTACACAACTCCTCTCTCAACAAATACAACCTCTTACTAGAGGCAAGGCACTAAGCCAACACAATATCAACCTCACAAATGAGGGATAGGCACAAAGCCAAACAACCACAATCACCTCACACTTGAGGGATTCCAACACAACCTCCACTATCACCTCTCACTAGAGGGATACCAATACAATCACCTCTCACTAGAGGGATATCACAAATCAAGGAGGGTTTACAACTTGGTGGTTTCCACAACCACAAATCAATTTTCCCACAAAATAGATCCTATAGATAGGATAGATAGATAAGATCAAGTGAGAGAAAATAAAGAGTTTGAAAATCAAAAATACAAAGAAAATACTTGGGAAAACTTCTAGGATATAAAGGAAATGAAGAACAAAAATAAATCCCAAAGACTTCTCTTTTTCTTTGATTTTTCCAACTCTTTAAGAACAAATGAAGATAGATCTTTTTGGCTTAAAAAAACTCTTTTGAAACTTGTATTAAACACTAGAAAGAATGAGAATTTTTGCTCTTGGAAAACTTATTGAAACACCAACTCAAATGGGGGTATTTATAGCCCCATATGAAATCTGCCCGTTGGCAGTTAGAAAGGGCTGTTTTGCCCTTCCGGTCGACCGCCCGGTCGACCGGCCCAACGGTCATATTTCTGACTGTTGTGCCTCTGGTCGACCGGCCCGGTCGACCGAGACTGGATACAGAGAGCAGAGCTCTCTGCCGGTCGACCGTCCCGGTCGATCAGGGCCATTTCCAGAGAGCAGAGCTCTCTGGACGGTCGACCGACCCGGTCGACCGGCCCACTAGCTCAAGCTGGCGTGCACGCTTGTGCACGTCGGTCGACCGCACCGGTCGACCGACTTCTATTATGGTCGACCGAACCGGTCGACCGACAGACAGCCAGTCTAGCCATTATAGGACTTAAAAACTTAAGTTTTTATCTTTAATTAAATCCCATAAAATTACATAAATTTTACAAAAATCAGTTCTTATAAGATCTTTGAAGTACAAATCTGTGTGAAAAAATTCAACACATATTTCAAACAATTTGAACCATTTTTGTGTTCTTGAAAATTTGCCTTAAACAAAAAATCGTATTTTCCGAAACTTAGATTTTTGAAATGAAAATCTGTTTTCTCCAAAACTCATGTAAATACAAAAATATGATATTGAAACAACTTTGAAGCATGTTGTATATGGATAGAATCCAACATACATGAAATATAGTATATCTATGTTTTTGACATTAAATCCAAAAATAAGTTTTATTTTAAATACAAAACTCTAAACGCATGAATAGGCTTATCAAAATAAGTTTTTCTAAGTAGATGAAGTATAGATGTATATAGATCAAATCTAATATACATTAAACCATGTAAACTTGTTTTGATTCTATCTATTCATGAAAACTGAGATCGGTTAAACCAAAAATCAAAACTAAAACATGTGTGTGTATTGTGAACTTGAGCATATCACACTATCTAATCTTTACAATGATCTAAACAAAATTTTAACTAAACAAACTGAAGCCTTCTTGTAGAACTCCGTCTCCAAGTCGACTCGATCCAAACGTGATCCACCGAGTTTGACTCCAACCGAGTGCTAGATGTGAACTTGACGCTCGAGCTCTTGAATCACCAAGTGAAAGCTCCAAAACACCTTTGTTGAAGCTAATTACCTACTAATATCTTGATCAAATATCTGAAACTAAATATCACAAGATTATTAGTAAACTATAACTACATGAGTTAATCATCATCAAACTAGAGTGAAGGGCCTCTGGGCCAACAATCTTCCCCTTTTTGATGATGACAAAACTCATGGAGTTATATATGCATGGATTAAAGTTAAGCTTCATGGAAGCTCCCCTTAACTCATGCATAGTAATAAACAATAAAGATATGTCATGAATGCTCAATATAGATATGCAAAAACATGCATAAAATAAGGAAATGAAACAAACATGATCTTTTATACCAATGAAATAAACATGCTTTTGATACCAATTTTAAAATAAACATGTTCTTAAAAACAATATTGTTCTTGATACGAATAAAGACTCTATTTTAAAATAAATATGTTCTTAAAAATAATGTTGCTCTTGGTACCAATAAAAACTCTTGATACCAATAAAACAATAAAAGATGCTCTTGATACCAATACCAACAAAAGATGCTTTTGATATCAATGGTAAAGGATAACAAATTTAAACATATATGCATATAAAAACAAACATATATAAACAAACATGCATATATCAAACTCCAAAATATCTCTCCCCCTTTTTGTCAATTCATCAACAAAGGGTACAAACAATAAAGGGCATAAATAATAATTGTCTCCCTTTTTGCATAAAATAAAACAATAAATGTATATATGCTATATACATTCATGAAGAGGAGAGACGTGAAGTTAACTCCCCCTGCATACATGCATTTATATAAAAAGAGATGACTAAACTCTAACCACATAAAGCAAAATATGCAATGTATAAAAGGAAATGTGAAGCTCATACTACACACGTGTACTACATACCAAAGAAAGGTCAATAACTTTAATATGACATACACTCAACATGAATATATATATAGAGAAGATGTTAAGCTTCTCTTGCATATAAGCAATAAATATTAAAATGATACCAATTGAAAGATATATCAATATAGTACGAAGGTATACATCGAAATATCATGATACCAATTTATGATACCAATTGAAAATAAACAAAACATTTTGAAGAAACCAACAAAAATTTTGATATCAATTGAAAGATATAAACATATAGGTAATCTTGATACCAATTGAAAAAATTAGTACCAATTGAAAATATTTTACACTTTTGATACAAATTGAAAAACATAAACTAATCTTTTTGGTTAAATACTAAAAATATTTTGCAATAGAGATACCAAATAGAGAATACTATCAATTTAAGATTCTTGATACCAATATTGAAATGAAACATATACCAGTTGAAAATAATTTTCATTAGGAGCATAGGAAACCAAATGAAAACTAAGATATCACTTTTCAACATAAAGAGTTGGAGTAAGATATCAATGGTAAACAAAACCGATTGAAAGCTAAAACATAAATTTTCTCCCCCGTTATGAAATACTAATGAAAATGATGCATAAGCTTGTATAAGATACCAATTTAAAATAATTGTCATTAAAGACTAAATCAAGCTTAGCATAACCAAATTTGTGCTCAAAGATATAAAGATATAGTAAGCACAATCAAAACACATATATATGTATGGAAAATTAAATATCAAATTGATACTATTTGAAGTTAAAGCATACATATATAGAAATAAATATGAGTATACAAAATAAATATCAATTGTGATACCAATTGAAAACACAATGAGAATCAAGTTTATAACTCATACTCCCTACCACCCATTTCATGCACATGTTTAAATTGATTTTCAATATGAGTATACAAGACATGATCGCCCATCCAACCGCCCTTGATGGGTAGGGGTTTTCAAAAATAAGTTTGAAAATAGGTTTAGCATATTTGAAAACTCTACCAAAATGAAGAATACAAACTAGTTTTATGAAAACTTGAAAACTAGTATGAAATCGTTCAAGTAAGGAATAAAACACTAATATATTCCATGAAACTTGAAAATCACACCATCATCAACAATCAAATAGCAATAAAGCACATATAATCTCATGAAATCAAATCATGAGTAAACAAGAATGATGTGAGTGCATAAGTAATATGTGAAAAATATAGTCATGAAAATAGGCAATTAAGGCTCAATATGAAATTTCTTTGCAAACATGAAAATTATGAAAATCATCAAAATTCAATTTTCATCAAAATAATTCAAACTTCAAGGCATTTGTATGTTTTGTCAAAACTAAAGGTATACATACACATTCAAACACAATTGAGTCTATAAAAAGATTTTGCATGAAAGCAAATGACTCAAGGGTATACATGTATATCAAAAGTTTTGACAAAATAGACATATACATGAAGTTTAAACACAAATATGAAAACATGCACAAAAATAGAAAATACAAGTCAAAATGCATGAATCATTAAAACTAGGCTATACTAGTACATCTAATGAGCACAAATGAGCAATCAAACACAAACATTTAATAATCTATTTGTGGCTCATTCGTTGTACAAGTATGTACTCAAGTTTTAATGAAAACTAACACCTAAACATGTAATCAAAACATGAAGCATAAAACGAAAAACATAAATCAACATGATCATTAGGTGAATGCACATATTATTAGAGCTATGATATACATAATAGCTAAACAAATGTGAGAACACAAAAATAATAATCTATATAAAACATGGGTGTATCTCAAATACTAATCATATATATCACTAATCTAATTATCATGGCACATGGCATAATGATTATAAAAATATGACATGCTAAAAATTAATCATATGAAAGCATGTAAACATAAATGGGAGTTAGAGATTGTTACCAAAACCAAGAGGGTACATCTCTATGTCTCCAAACCAAGGTGGTCCTCCCACTAAACTCCCCTTGAAAGTGATGCATTCAAATTTGTCACCATTAAGCTCGGAACACATCTACCTCAAGGCACCGTCACTCTCACGTCATGTGAGAGTCCACACCTACATCAAATAAAATAGGAGTGATCTTTGGTACCCATACTCTTTTGGGTCCATGGGGGTTAGCTCCTTTCCTAACCCAAATAAACTTATTTCCTAAATTTTCATTATGTACTCTATCATAACAAAACTTAGTAAGGTGGCCTTTACGTCCATAATGTGTACAAGTGTACACATGAGCATACAAAGTGTTATGAGTGTGAACGTGAGGAGCATGTGTATGTCGTGGTTTTTGTGCATGCATAGGAGGAACTTGTTTCTTTCGAAACATAGATTTCAAACGTGTGTGGTTCAAAGCACATTGGCTCAAAGTGGAGCCCAAACAATCAACACTCTTCTTTAAAATATTTATATCATTTTCAATCATGGAAGAAGAGGTGCATGCAATAGATATGCTAGAAGGTGAAGCTATACTAGTATGGCAAACATGAGAATCTATATCATTTTTCAAAGAAATATTTTCTTAGAAACCAAATCCAAATCCTTTGAAATTAAAGCAATTTTCATTTTCAAAGATTCATTTTCTTTTATAACAAAATCAAGTTTTGAAGTTAAAGACTTATTTTTCTTCAAAACATTTTCACAATCATTTTTTGTTTTCAAAATCTTGTTTTCATTTAGGGCAAGATCAAGTTAGGATTTAAGTGAGTCACGTTCACTTGAAATCTCATCCCTCTCTTGCAAAACAAGGTCAAGTTTAGAAGATAATTTTTTTTTTCTTCTTTTAATTTTGAACTATTCCTTTTCAAAACTTTATTCTTTGAAATCAATCTTTCACATACAATAGAAAGTTCTTCATTTAATGCATCAGGATCAACATAATCATCACTTGAAGAACTATCATCTATTTGAGTATCCGAGTTTTCCTCAAGGGAGTCATTCCCTTGGACCATGAAGCAACGTTGTTCGGATTCCTCTCCAATAGATTTTCCTCCTCATTGATTTGCGTTTGTAGCTCGGGAGATGTCAATATGTTCCACACTGCAAAGGCAGAATTACAATGAGAAACCATATTTAAATATTCTTTGCTAAGTGATTTTCTAAGTGCCTCTAGGGCTAGTGCATTGGCCTCTATATGCTTGCTATTACTAAGGTAAGATTCCTTGGTAATGACAAGGTAAATTTTATAACCTATGGCTTCTAAATGTCAACTCATCATGACCTTTCATATATCAATTTTGATATATCAAACATGGGAGGGAAATCCATGAGTGCAAACTATATGTGTGCAAATGCAAATGATAGATTAGCAACCAAGATCTCACTCCTAGGTGGTTAAACCTAATATCAGGAGCGTAGGCTCTGATACCAATTGAAAGTACACCTGAGGGGGGTGAATAGGTGTAAGGCTAATGTATGACAAATAATGCGGAATTTAAAAACTAATCGCAATACACTTAGTGTAACCAAAGAGTGTAGCGAATTCCCGGTGAAGGGCTCTGGACTAACTCCTCTTGATTCCTCTGAATAAGAGTTGAGGTGCTATATGAAGCTCTCTTGGCTCAACACAAGTGAGGCACACACACAATCAATACCAAACATATAAATATGAATGAACAATATGAATCAATGCAAGACACAATATAAAAGAGAGAGAGTTAGAGAAAGTGGATCAAACACAAACACCGAGATATGTTTCGAGGTTCGAGCACCCAGCTCTACGTCCCCGCCTTCACACAGAAGGATTTTCACTAACTCGTCTACACAGGACTTCCCACACAGGGAACCTCCACTGAGGATTTGGGTAAATACAATCGAGAGTACACAACTCCTCTCTCAACAAATACAACCTCTCACTAGAGGCAAGGCACTAAGCCAACACAATATCAACCTCACAAATGAGGGATAGGCACAAAGTCAAACAACCACAATCACCTCACACTTGAGGGATTCCAACACAACCTCCACTATCACCTCTCACTAGAGGGATACCAATACAATCACCTCTCACTAGAGGGATATCACAAATCAAGGAGGGTTTACAACTTAGTGGTTTTCATAACCATAAACTAATTTTCCCACAAAATATATCCTATAGATAGGATAGATAGATAAGCTCAAGTGTGAGAAAATAAAGAGTTTGAAAATAAAAAACACAAAGAAAATACTTGAAAAAACTTCTAGGATATATAGAAAATGAAGAACAAAAATAAATCCCAAAGACTTCTCTTTTTCTTTAATTTTTCCAACTCTTTAAAAACAAATGAAGATAGATCTTTTTGGCTTAAAAAAACTCTTTTGAAAACTTGTATTAAACACTAGAAAGAATGAGAATTTTTGCTCTTGAAAAACTTGTTGAAACACCAACTCAAAGGGGGTATTTATAGCCCCATATGAAATCTGCCCGTTGGCAGCTGGAAAGGGCTGTTTTGCCCTTCTGGTCGACCGGCCCAACGGTCATATTTCTGACCGTTGTGCCTCTGGTCGACCGGCCCGATCGACCGAGACTGGATATAGAGAGCAGAGCTCTCTGTCGGTCGACCGTCCCGGTCGACCGGGGCCATTTCCAGAGAGCAGAGCTCTCTGGACCGTCGACCGACCCGGTCGACCGGCCCACCAGCTCAAGCTGGCGTGCACGCTTATGCACGTCGGTCGACTGCACCGGTCGACCGACTTCTGTTACGGTTGACCGGTCCGGTCGACCGACAGACAGCCAGTCCAACCATTATAGGACTTAAAAACTTAGGTTTTTATCTTTAATTAAATCCTATAAAATCACATAAATTCCATAAAAATTAGTTCTTATAAGATCTTTGAAGTACAAATATGTATGACAAAAATTCAACGCATATTTCAAACAATTTGAACCATTTTTGTGTTCTTGAAAATTTGCCTTAAACCAAAAACCGTATTTTCCGAAACTTGAATTTTTGAAATGGAAAACCGTTTTCTCTAAAACTCATGTAAATACAAAAACATGATATTGAAACAACTTTGAAGCATGTTGTATATGGATAGAATCCAATATACATGAAATATAGTATATCTATGTTTTTGACATTAAATCCAAAAATAAGTTTTGTTTTAAATACAAAACTCCAAACACATGAATAGGCTTATCAAAATAAGTTTTTCTAAGTAGATGAAGCATAGATGTATATAGATCAAATCTAATATACATTAAACCATGTAAACTTATTTTGATTTTATCTATTCATGAAAACTGAGATCGGTTAAACCGAAAACCAAAACTAAATCATGTGTGTGTATTGTGAACTTGAGCATATCACACTATCTAATCTTTATAATGATCTAAACAAAATCTTAACTAAACAAACTGAAGCCTTCTTGTAGAACTCCGTCTCCAAGTCGACTCGATCCAAACGTGATCTACTGAGTTTGACTCCAACCGAGTGCTAGATGTGAACTTGACGTTCGAGCTCTTGAATTAACATGTGAAAGCTCCAAAACATCTTTGTTGAAGCTAATCACCTACTAATATCTTGATCAAATATCTGAAACTAAATATCACAAGATTATTAGTAAACTATAACTACACGAGTTAATCATCATCAAAACTAGAGTGAAGGGCCTCTGGGCCAATAGTATATGCTTCATGCAAGCGTTTATCCATGTCATTTAAACTTTTGTGTTCACGTTCATATCCATATTCATGTGTTCAAGTCTAAAATGTTCATGTTATAATTCATGTATTGTAGTGTCTTTCTACATGAACATGATCAATCATGTTAGTTATTTGTCATCATATAGCAATTTATTCAAATATAGGTCATACGAGTAATTAACTTGAGGTAACATCAAAAACCTGCGCGAGAATCTTTTATCAAATAACAACTACATGTCATAATTTGTCCATAACCAAGTTTCAAATTTAAACTTAGAAACTTGACATCTATTTGGGTTAAGATTTTGATTTTAAGTTAATGTTTCATTAAAGAGTTCAACATGGAGCAAACATAAATTATCATAACTTCTTAGACTATTTTATAGAAGCTAAACTATTTTAGCATACTAAATCGAATTATTTTTCTTTTTTTGGAAAACTTGTGGGAGCTAAACAGTGATATTATAGGACTGGAAATGATTTTCAGAAGTTATAGGGGCTAATCAGTAATATTTCAAGTCTGGAAACAGTTTTCAGAATTTATAAGGACTTAACAACAGTTATTTCAGGTCTGAAAATAGTTTTCAGAAATTACAGGGACTAAATAATAATTATTTCTGATCTGAAAATAGTTTTCAAAAATTACAGGGACTAAACAAAAATTTTAGAATGGCAAACACGTCAAAATAATTTCGCAATATCTTTTTTTTTTTGAAACTTAACTACAGGAAAACTTTTGTTCACTAATCCAAATAATTGATAAAGAAAATTTAGACTACATGATACGACCAAATTAGGAGTAGGAAAGATAAACATTAAAATTTGTTAAGTTTTTCATAATTTAACACATGTGAGTTTTATGTGAAAATTGCATCTTACATGTTTTAATATTTAGAGTGATGATTGGTCGCTAATGTTGCATATTTAATATCATATTTTCATACTTATTATAGAATAAAAGCATGCATTGTCCTAATTAATTATTTAATTTATTTGCAGGCCAAATCCTTAAGGAGATGAAGAGAAATGAGCCCAAAAGCCCACCAGAATTCTGAATTAAATCAGAATTAATTCGCACACACTAAATCAGGGCAAAATCAAGAGCTTGAAACCGGTTGAGAAGAATCCTCTCAGAATCGATCGGTCAAAGCCAAGAATCCAAGGCCATTTCGTCAGAATCCGGGACTCAAACGAAGAAACCAACTGAGGATAAAGGCAGAAGGAACTCCCATTGTGACCCACCAACAGGGTGTGGCCACCTGCCACACCCTGGCCGCGAAAACGCGGCCCAAGCCGCGTTTTCGCGGCTTTGTTGGGGAGTTAGGGGGAGCGTTTGCTCCTCCGACCTCCCCGGGATCCTATGGTTAGGGTTTTTTTGCCTATAAAAGGCTATTATTTGTGCTGAAAAGGGACGCCAATGCAGATTAGGATTTAGCCTAGTTTTAATTCTTTGTAGTTTAGGTTTTTCTTTCTTTTTATGTAACTTGTATGTAAACTTAGGGTAGAAGAAGATTCATATAAGTAAGAGAGAGAGGCTGACGTTGAGAGTGACACCGATGTACCCTCCTCCTTTCTTTCATTGTCTCAGCAAGTAATAAAGGTAAATGCTTTGTTTGTTTTCTATTCTGCTTTACTTTACATTTGTTTTGCTTTCCTCTTCCTCTTCTACTTTACCTTGGTTGTATTTGTTGAGTCTACAAGTGAATTCCAAAGCAAGTATAACTAAGCTACGTGAGAGCCAGCGATAGTTCATGAAGACGTTCTCCTCTTCCAATCTCCGCATCACTTCGTTCTTGATATGCTTGACGATATAATGTGCACGGGGACTGAGCTCGAGTTTATGATCTATGCGTTGAACGCCTCCGAAGCTAAAAGGTAGAACTTGCAAAAGGTTTCCAAGTAAGTCATCAATCAACCTAGGTAAGTATTTCTACACTTTTCTTTCTTTCTTTTCTTTCTTAGTTTAGATCACCAACCACCTCCTCCAACTCTTTCTCCTCCACTTCATTGTACATAGTCGCTTTTATTGCTTTCTGATTTTCCACCTTCTTCATCTTTCACTTTCTTCTTAACTTTAACTATAACTTTCTTTTTCATTTTTATAACTTTAAAACAGAGAAGAACTTTCGCTTATTTTCTTAACGATTTCAATAAAACTGTAAAGCTTCCATCGCAAACCCTCCTTGTGGATCACGACCCGCATAGCCACTTGCTATAGCGGTAAGAATTGAGCACTTGCACATCTTCTTTCTTAAGTTCTATAATTCCGTATTTTATGTGCAGGTTTAGCATCAATCAAATTTTGGCGCCGTTGCCGGGGAGGGTAACATGTTTTTTATTGAAATCTGAATTTTTTTTGAAAATTTTTTAGAACTAAACGAAGTTTCTTCTCTGTTGCAGGTTACAGGGCAATCAAAGCAGGAAATTAATATTGCAGTGACATACAAGTGGCCTTGGGCCTCTGCTCTAGAAAGCAGAGACCAAGGGCCCTCTGAATTGCCGCGTTTTCACGGCAAAAGCCGCGGATCCGCGGCAAGGACGAGTTGACTACTAACAGATTTTTGCAGGGCTGCTTGCTATGCAAATTCTAATTCTCTGCAATTCTTTATTTCCTATATGCCATCACATAAGCCTGCTAAATAATCAACAGTAAAACGTTTGTTGCAAAAGTTAAAAATTGATTAGACGTTTGCATTTTTAGGCACGCGTTTTTTTCAATTCATTTATTTTTACTGTTGAAGAGTGCTGGAGCAAGGTACGTATGCATTGCATTTAGCATAGGACTCACTTCTTGGTTGATTTATATCGCTTTGAGTGAATCTTACATATCTTGTACACTTGCACTAATTGATTTTAAGGGCACCAACCCAATAACAAGATAAGGTGGGGATTTAATCACCCTTCCTTAGCCCAAAAATCACATTCCAAGCACTCACTAACCCAAGCCTAACTAAAATTGAGTAGACGTTGGCCCTAGGGACATCTCGGACTCAATTAGGAGATTATCCTAAAGGGAAAAAATGTTGGAATCTAACTCCTGCAAAATCAGTGTCTAGGAAAGGGATTGAGGGCCGAAAGCCCGAAGGTTGATGGTTATTTAATTAAGGAACGTCTTTGACGGAAAACCTCCCACCAACCTTGCCCTGACCTGGCTGATTAGCTTGTGGTTAAAGTCTACATTAGACCTCCCGTGGACATTCTAACCAGTTAGGAGTCGTCTAGGTCCTAAGTCTACCCTAACTTAGGCTAGAATTTTTTCTTTTTTGTTTGTTTATTTGTTTGTTTTTCTTTGTTTGTATTCTATTGTGTGATATGGACTATAATAATATTTTTTTCAACTACAATAATAATTCATATTACACACCGACTTCATTTTCGGATATTACCAACCCGGCATATCATAACTTTGACCAACCTAGTGTGCCGGATTGGTCTTATCCGAATCAATATGACCCATACCCCCATCTAATAACTATAATTTCCATAATGATTTCAACTCTTCACCGAGTCAGTGGGGATTCACCTCCCCCGAGCATAATTTCCAACCACCTTGTCCTTCTTCTCCACCTAGTCCACAATATTTTCAAGATTCATACTCAGTTCCACTCGTCCAAAATAGGAAACCATCAATTATGGAAATGAGTATGCGTGAGTCCAAACACAAATCCCAAAATCTGATGGACTCACAATTTCACTACCACTTCCAAGACAATTCTTCATCTTTTCATCAAAACAATGAACGTATCAACTATGAAAAGATGCTTGAAGCTATGACTCAGGCTCAAAACACTCGTAATCGTGACATAGATATGATGGTCGAATCTCTACGTTCCCACCGTCCTGATGTCACTAACCATTCTGTTAGAGCCGATGAGTCATGTAGTTTTGGAAATCAAGATTCTATTTCAGAACAACCATTTGAACTTGCCCAAACTCTAAATTTTGAAAATGATATTGATAGTTTGGCTAGTTTTCCTTTTCCTGAAATAGAACTTGAAAATGATTATGATCCTGAACCCCAACTTAGTGATTCAATTCTATTTCCTGATTCGATTATGACTCTGGTATCTTCACCTGACTTCAATCTTTTCCCGGAGTCAACATTGGATTCTGTACCAATTCATAAAGAAATTGAATCACCCATCTTTGAGGATCATGTTGAACTTGACCAACTTTACAATTTTGAAAATCCCATGAATAAATTGGCAAGTTCTCCATTTTTTGATATTGAACTCAATGAGATATGTGACCTAGATTCTCACATATGTGATCCAGTTCAACTTCCTGAATCAATATTGACTCCTGTTTTATTACCAAACTTGAATAATATTCTAGAGTCAGTTTTGATTACCCCACCTATCATTCTTGAACTGGAATCACCCATATTAGGTCACATTCCATTGTTGGAAAATACATGTGGACTTGAGTTTCAACTTCTTGACTTGGACCCAATTCCTGAACCAATTTTGACTCTTGAACCTTTACTTGATTTAAGTCACCTTCCTGAGTCGGTATTAGTTCCTATCCTTCATGAGTCCAAGTCAATCATTCTATCATTTCATACTCCATTCTGGGACGAGGTGGTTGATAAATTTGACTCCGAAATCAATTATGAAATATGGAAATTAGATGGGGTAAAATATTTAATAAAGATCCTTTATGGATACATCTTTTTAGTGGGTTATATTAAAGTAATTTCTGGTGGGTTCCTCCGAGACCCAAGAAAAGTTGATTGGGCCGCGTTTCGTGGACCAATCAGACCACCACCGGAACCACCACCTTAAGGTAACCTCTTCCTTCCCTTTCTTCTTTTTCATGCATCTATGCATTAATTCATACATTGAGGACAATGCATGAGATAGGTGTGGGGGAGGGTCTAACATAACTTTTCTTTTTCTTTTAAAATAAAAAAATTAACATTTTTTTTTACTTTTAAAAACTTTTTGAAAAATAGAAACAATATTTTGACTTATTTTTGTAAGAAATTAAGTTAATTTTAAGGAATAGGAAAATCCAAATTAGGATTTCTTATACTTGATCAAAATAAGATTATTTGTTTGAGTTTTAGAGTTAGGAAGATAATTTGTCAAAGTAATTTGGTCTTGATCTTTACCTTGATGAAATATGCACGCTTCAGACACTTACACACTTAGGGTTCAAAAACAAAGATTCTTATACCTTATAAAAAAAAAGATAAACAAATCTAATTATTGATTAGCTGGGTGCTTTGGCCTAAGAAAGCCTTAGTATTTATGCAAAAGATAATTAGATGAGTTTGAAGAAAAAAAAAGTCTAATTATTGATTAGCTAGGTGCTTTGGCCTAAGCAAGCCTTAGTATTTATGCGAAAGATAATTAGATGAGAAAAAAAATGTGTATCCACTGATTAAGCTGGGTATTTATGCCTCATGAAGCATAAGTATTCACGCCTAAAAGGGGTACATCGTATAAATAAAAACCTTGGTTTCGTGGTCTTATCTGCTCGAGTATTTAAGTCCTTAGGGGTGTTTTCTCACCTGGTGCCCTAAAACTGTCCGGTTTGGGTGTCACCGACTGAATGCTTGTTACATGGGCAGATTAGAAAGCCTAATGAAATTGAGAAATAAATTTCACAAAAAAATAAATAAATATAAGGCATAGGAGTTAATGTTGAAGAACCCTTAGTAAACTTCACAATCACAAGGTGCATATGACTTAGGGTAAAGTAATAGACTAGATGAGAAGTACAATTTGACTCCTTACTTTGATTGATAACAAATTTTTGAATAGAGACTAAGTTTAGGAATGAAAAATTCGGTTTTCCTATAACTTATAGATTGCTTAGATCTTACAATTATATTTCAAATATTTTTCTCTTTCAAAATGCTTTTTCGAAAATACTAACTCTCTGTTTCCCTTTCTTTATGGATTTTGTGGGTGCAATCCGCTGAAAACCCTCACGAGACAAAACTCGTCCTCTAGAGGAAACCTAGAGATTTAACGGCTTGTTGCACATGCTCAGTGCAATCGCGTGACCTGCGAAAGTGGTCTAATAATCCTTAGTATAGTTTAGTTGTTTTGCTCGAGGACGAGTAAAAGATAGGTATGGGGGTGTGATTGGTCGCTAATGTTGCATATTTAATATCATATTTCCATACTTATTATAGAATAAAAGCCTGCATTGTCCTAATTAATTGTTTAATTTATTTGCAGGCCCAATCCTTAAGGAGATGAAGAGAAATGAGCCCAAAAGCCCACCAGAATTCTGAATTAAATCAGAATTAATTCGCACACACTAAATCAGGGCAAAATCAAGAGGTTGAAACTGGTTGAGAAGAATCCTCTCAGAATCGATCGGTTAAAGCCAAGAATCCAAGGCCATTTCGTCAGAATCCGGGACTCAAACGAAGAAACCAACTAAGGATAAAGGCAGAAGGAACTCCCATTGTGACCCACCAACAGGGTGTGGCCACTGGCCACACCCTGGCCGTGGAAACGCGGCCCAAGCCGCGTTTCTGCGGCTTTGTTGGGGAGTTAGGGGGAGCGTTTGCTCCCCCGACCTCCCCGGGATCCTATGGTTAGGGTTTTTTGCCTATAAAAGGCCATTATTTGTGCTGAAAAGGGACGCCAATGCAGATTAAGATTTAGCCTAATTTTAATTCTTTGTAGTTTAGGTTTTTCTTTCTTTTTATGTAACTTGTATGTAAACTTAGGGTAGAAGAAGATTCATGTAAGTAAGAGAGAGAGGCTGACGTTGAGAGTGACACCGATGTACCCTCCTCCTTTCTTTCATTGTCTCAGCAAGTAATAAAGGTAAATGCTTTGTTTGTTTTCTATTCTGCTTTACTTTACATTTGTTTTGCTTTCCTCTTCCTCTTCTACTTTACCTTGGTTGTATTTGTTGAGTCTACAAGTGAATTCCAAAGCAAGTATAACTAAGCTACGTGAGAGCCAGCGATAGTTCATGAAGACGTTCTCCTCTTCCAAGCTCCGCATCACTTTGTTCTTGATATGCTTGACGATATAATGTGCACGGGGACTGAGCTCGAGTTTATGATCTATGCGTTGAACGCCTCCGAAGCTAAAAGGTAGAACTTGCAAAAGGTTTTCAAGTAAGTCATCAATCAACCTATGTAATACCCCGTTCCCGGAATACGTACTTAGTTGCGTATTCAGATTTTCGGTCGTATTTTTTCGATTTGTTTCCTGTATTTATTCTGTATTATGAATTCCTTATATGACTGTTTTGTCTTGGATTTGGATTCGTGGATTCGGAGTCAGCCCTAGTCTGAACCGAAGGCCCGATCCTAGAGTATTACTCGATTTAGACATTCTGATAATTAGAATTGACCGATTTTAGTTTTAAATATCATTTTCCAATATATTAGATTTTCTATGATTTTCTAGATTTTTCTGGAATTAAAATGAATTTCTTCAAAACCGATGTCGGCCAGTGCCGCTGACCGATTCCTGGATTTTTAATTCTCAAACAGTTAGGAATTTCATGATGGTCCTTTAGACATTATCTCTTAGAATCATGTTTTCTACCTACATTCTTTTTCTGAGGATTTTATGATTTTATGAAAATTCCACCGGAGTCAGTATCGGCCAGTATCGCTGGTTGATTCCGGGACGATTTGAATTGAATTTCTGAATTCCGCTTTCACTTTACTTCTTAAAACCATATTTTATTCTTTAATGCATTTTCTGGGATTTTTGGAATTTATCAAAATCCGGCCGACCCGGGGTAGACCGGTATCGGCGGTTGGCTTCTGGATTTTTAATTTGAAAATGAGATTTTATTTCTGAAAACCGATTTCATATTATTCATCAGGATGACGTTTTCTACCTCCGGGTATTTTTGGGGATTTTTCGGGAACAGTCGATTTTCCAACCTTATTATTATATTATTATTTTTTGAATCTTTCTTTCTTTCTTTTCCTTTCTTTTCCTTCCTTTTTCTCACCAACTCCACCTACTCCCCTCCACGTGGGGAGACACACCCCTCTCCCATCCATCAATCTCTCTCTCTCTTTTCCTTTTTCTTTTCTTTCCTTTTTCCTTTTCTTTCTCTTTTTCCTTCTTCCCTTTTTCTTCTTCTTCTTCTTCTTCTTCTTCCTCTCCTGCGTGGGCGACACCCAACCGAGCCCCATCACCGGCCCTCCGGCGACCCTCCGGCCACCACCGCCGGCGAGCCCTCCACTCCGGCCAACTCCTTCTTCTTTCTCTTTTTCTTCCCTTTCCTTTTTTCTTTTCTTTTCTTTCCTTTTTCTCTTTCTTTCTCCTCACCTTCGATCCGGCCACCACCTCCATCACCGGCTCCCCTCTCCTTCGGCGCTGCCCCGGCGAGGGCAGACCGCCGCCGGCGTAAGGCCGGCGGCCTTGGGCGCGACCAGGGGGCCTGAGGCCCCCTGTGCGCAGTTGTGGAGGGGGCAGCAGCCCCCTCCTTCTTCTCGTTGGGGTGGCCGGCGCCACCCTAGTCCGGGCGCCGCCGGCGCCCTGCCGGCGGCCGAGGGGCCCGCCTGGGCCCCTGTGCGTGGCCAGAGAGGGGGGCAAGCCCCCTCTCTCTCTGTTGCAGGGGGGCAACAGCCCCCCTGGTTTCTTGCTGGAGGGGGGGCAAAGCCCCCCTCCTGTGGTTTTGTTGAGGGGGCAGCCGCCCCCTCCTCTTCCGGTGGGCGGCGCCGCCCGGCGCCGCCACTTGACCGGCGGCCAGGCCGGGCACCCCCAGCAGGGGGTGCTGTGCGCGGGGATCAGAGGGGGGCAGCAGCCCCCCTTGTTTTCTCTCTCTCCTGGGTCCCCCCAATCTCTCTCTCTCCCTGGTTTCTTCTCTCTCTCTCTCTCTCTCTCCCTCCTGGGAGCACACTCCCTTTCTCTCTCCTGCTCCCTCTCTCTCTCTCTCACCTGACCACCTTCTTCTTCATCAACAACTTCCAACACTACCTCCATCACTCCTTCACTTGTACTCCTTTTTGGTAAGTAATTTCAATCACCTAGACTTGGTTAATTCTTAGCATGTTTAAGTGTTCATATCTTGTACAAATTATGTCTTCAAACCATGATTATTTGACCATCAAACAAAACCCTAGAAAATCTGTCCTGTGTGCTGTTCCCAGTCGACTAGTCGACTTGACCTATAGATTAGTCGACTAGAAACCCTTAGTTGAAACGTAACCTTTCTGATTACACAGTTTTAGTCGACTTACTTTAGTTCCTAGTCGACTTGAGACCCTTAGTCGACTACACTTTTGACCCTAGTCGACTAACTCTTCCTGAATCAGAAACCCCAACTTTCTGTATCTCAGTTCTAGTCGACTTGACCATACTATTAGTCGACTTAAAGTATCTGTTAGTCGACTACCTATTTTACTCCAGTCGACTAACTATTCCCTGAAACCAAACCCAACTCTCTGTTACACCGTTTTAGTCGACCAGACCCTACTGTTAGTCGACTAACTCCACTATTAGTCGACTACTCTTCCATCCTAGTCGACTAACTTTGCCTGTCTGTCATAGTTGATTCCTTTCTTGAATATGAACCTTATCCTCTAGACTTATATCATATGTTGGTGTTACTTGACTTGTCACTTGACAAACATCATCTTCCCTTCTCTCTTTCTCTCTCCTCTTCACTCTACATATTTATATCAAGTTTTGTGGCGCATCCCAAGCTTCCGTGGATTTCGGATATTTCGGTATATTGGTGACTCAGGCGAGTGTTCTCACTCGCTACCCTCTTGCTTTACCATTCCATTGATTATGATAGTATTCTTGCTCTAGTCTTCATGTATTGTATTTCATGCTTTATATCTTTTATTGCTTTATGCTATGCGTGGCCGACCCTTCGTGGTCGTTGGACTTGTTGGACTTTGGACCATTGCTTTTACATTACAACTTGGCATTATTTTAGACCTGTCAGTATGTGCTACCATTTATCATATGTATATCACTTGGCAACTGTGTTATCATCTAACCACCTGCCATGCCACTATTTGGCAAGACCCTTTTATTATGTCATGACTTACCTGACTACTATCCATTCTTGATATGCTTGGTTGTTTACTAAATATCACCACTCTGTCATGCTATCACTTGACACCCAGCAAGATGACTTGACTTGTGATTATCATCTTTACGGGGACCTTGACTTATGATTCTGTGTCATGATCAGTGACCCGTTTTCCTGCTTTACATGCAGTGACCTGACTATATAGTACTTATGTACTCCTTACTCCTGATCATGTCTATTTCCTGTTTTTCCCGTAAAGTGATAATTAAACTAATGAATCCTAAAAAGGACCAACTTGTATTGGGTCGGGGAAAACATGCGGATATCGATATGTGTTCGTGTTTACAGTGGTATTAGGTATATTGTACAATCATGTTCCGGTCTGACCTGAGGGCCTCCAGGGGACCGAGGGGAGAGCTGGCTCCCTTATTCCTGTTATTATAGGGCATACATAAGTCCCTCCTGTTTAGCCTTGCGGCTGGCTTCCGTTTCCATGCAACGGAACAATCCTGGACCGTGGTCCCGGGCATGCACGGGACCCACTGTAAACATAGTACGTTGATACCCCCGCTGTTTCCAATAACAACCTCGACTTGCTTATATATGGATGTATGTGAGTTGGCCGTACACCGAGACACATACCGAGATATATGGGCAAGACGAGTAATAATAAAGTGTCATAATAACCGGCTCTTTAAGTTGTAAGTAGTGGTATGTGGAATGGGACGCATACCAAAGCCTGCATCTTAAATAGCTATGAATCCGTGATGTGCCTTACCGTATTTGCTTTTCCCGGACTTTATATCGGATTTCATGTTTTATGAGTATTATGGTAGTTCGGATTGGTTTTATTCGGATTTCCTGTTTTATGATTCTCATGCCATGTCTATTCTTACCTGCTCTATCCTATCTGCCTCCTGAGTATTTCCTTCTTGATATATGCATTATTGTGCTCACCCTGCTTCACCACTTGGTTTTGCTTCTACACTCGCCTGGGGAGTATTATTTGACTCCCCTGGATTCTCACGTCCAGGTCTTGGAGCTAGGAGCGTGTGTTCAGAGTAACGCAGCAGTAGCGTGGATCTCCAGCCGACCGTCCTGAGCCACATCCTTCCAGGCCCCCTGTGAGTCTCTCGAGTTTTCCTTTTTAAACTCGTGAGTGTCCTTTTCTATTCATACTTATACTTTTCCTTGTATACTTGTATGTGAGCTCCCTTTTGTACCGTTCATATATATTGTATATCTTTTATACTCTCGCATTTGCGCATCTGTGATATAATATTATTGTAATATTGGATCACATCTGGTGATAATTCTGTAATTGTATATATGTGTTGGAATGTATAATGCACCACTGCTTCCGTACTCTAATTCTTGTCTGTACTGATGCTTAGCGTATATACGGGAAGGTAATTCGGACTTACGTATATACGTTGCAGTGACGTCCCCGTATCCGTGGAATCGGGGCGTTACAACCTAGGTAAGTATTTCTACACTTTTCTTTCTTTCTTTTCTTTTCTTTCTTAGTTTAGATCACCAACCACCTCCTCCAACTCTTTCTCCTCCACTTCATTGTACATAGTCGCTTTTATTGCTTTCTGATTTTTCACCTTCTTCATCTTTCACTTTCTTCTTAACTTTAACTATAACTTTCTTTTTCATTTTTATAACTTTAAAACAGAGAAGAACTTTCGCTTATTTTCTTAACGATTTCAATAAAACTGTAAAGCTTCCATCGCAAACCCTCCTTGTGGATCACGACCCGCATAGCCACTTGCTATAGCGGTAAGAATTGAGCACTTGTACATCGTCTTTCTTAAGTTCTATAATTCCGTATTTTGTGTGCAGGTTTAGCATCAATCAAGTGATAGTGTAACCATGTGCTTATGTTTTTAATTTTGAGTTTGTTTAGATTGCTTGTAAAATTGAATTATCTCAACAAAAGTTGCTTTATATCATATGATATATTTACTTAGAGATATTGTTTTTATTTTTTTTGCATAAATATTGATAAATAAGTCCTATTCTCTTTATAAAGTCCCTGCATCTTCATGTAGCTAACCAAAGCTTGATAAATAGATATCCTGACCTACCATATTTTTGCATATATATGTACAGATTTTTATGGTGATAAAGTTTTATGGTGATTACAAAAGGTGATAATTATGATAGTTGATCTCACAATTTTTGAATGTCTATGTTAATAAAATACCAGCATATGACATGGATGAGAACATGCACAAGATAGTAATCAATCTATGAAGGCTTGGAAGCAAATCACTTCTTTTATCAAAATCGCACAGATGAACACATACAAGAAATCAGAAGGTTACATTAAGAGACAAAATCATGAAGAAAACTTTGTGCAAGTCCTAAACTTAATTCCTATCAGATTAAAATCAAGAAAGGGAAAGGGAACTAGGTACTTGCCTTGTGACGATTAAACTCCAAAGTCTAATAGGTAATGGCCTTCTCCTCCTCCTAGAGTAGACTTTTTTTTATAGATTAATTCCGAATTTATTATAGATGGTCATATAAGATGAGTTTTATTATATTTTTTTTAGTATTCAGGTTAAGTTTAAACTGGATTTTAGTTAGGATTTAGATATGCCCATAAATTTAAATATTTATCTACCAGTTTGAATTTTATTAGGATGTGTTTTAGGAAAGAGAAGAATTTTACATGAATTTATAAATAATTATCTTTTATTTTTATGTATTCATAAATTTAAAGAGATAAAGAATTAAGAAGAATTCAATTTTTGATTTGGTTTCTTATTGAGTTTTGGGTTTGGGTCTAGTATTCATAGGCTAAGGGAAAGAACATGAAATATTAGTAAGAGGAACAATAATAAAATAATAATAGTAGCAATACTAATAATAGTAATAATAATCCATAAAAATTACATGTAAATAATAATTAAAATAAATAATAATGATAGTAAATAATAATAATAATAAATAATGATAATCATAATGAAATAATAGTAACAACATCTACTATTAATAATCACCAATTATAGTAATAATAGAAATTTATAACTATTAGTTATGACAACCCACATAAAATAATAACAACTCTTAATACAAATCATATATACATATTAAATTACTACTATGCATATTAAATCATGTATTATAGATTAGAGTTATTATAAATTATCTCCATCTTTCTCTAACATCACCCTCTTCTCTTTCCTTTCAGTACCCAACGACGCTCTTCAAATTGACCTCCCCTCCGTCTTGTCCACTGTCGCCGACCATCCACGGCGGCAAGAATTTCGACCAATCACCACTTCATCCATCTCCACTTCCACTACCCAATCCACCACCACTCCTCCTTTCTCTCCTCCATTTCCTCCACCCATTTCACCAAACCACCACATCTTCACCTAATCTACCACCATCAATACCACCATCTCACCACCACCTCCTTCATCTTCACTGCCTCCTCCTTCTTCGGCCAAGGCCACCACCACCATCACCTTACCACCACTATTCAACACCACCACTTCCACCCATCTCCATCACCACCCAGCCTCCCTTTCTCCTCCTTCCTCGGTGGCAAGCCTGCCGCCCCGCCACCTGGCTGGCCCGCTAGGCCCGCCGGCGGGCCAGTCCAGCCAGGCCATCGACCAACCCTCTCCTCTTTTCTCTCTCTCATTCTTTCTCTTTTCTCTTCTTTTCTCTCTCTTCTTTCTCTCTCTCCCTCTTTCATTTTTTCTATTTCTCTCTATGCATCTTTTCTCTCTCTTTGCGGTCTCCTTTTCGTTATCTCACTCTCTCTTCCCTCTCTCTTCTCCCTCAGACTCCCTCTCTGTTTCTTTCTTTATCCATCTCACTTATCCTCTCTCCCATCTCTTTCTAATTCTCTCTTTTTCTCTTTCCTCAATTTCTTTCTCTCTCCTCTTTCTTTCTCCTCAATTTCTTTCTCTCTCCTCTTTCTCTTTCTAATTTTTCTCGCTTTCTAATTTTTCTCGCTTATGCCCTCACTTTCTCTCTCTTCTCGACGTTCCCTGGTAACCGTAGTCGTGTCCGAGTATTTTTAGTCGAGTATTTTTTCGCTTTACTTATGTGTTTCCCCACTTCAATGGGTAAATATTATATTTTTGAAAATTTGTGTAATTGTCGTGGTTGTGGATTTATATTTGTATCAGTGTTGTATGCAATTGGACTTGTAAGGACGTCTGTTGTAATTATTATAATTTATCTGTAATTTTATATTTTTGGGACTAACTGTGGTGCAGGTATTTGGACTAACTGTGGTACAAGTTGTAGGTACTTTGGCTAAAGCCCTCGGGCAAACTATCCTTCGGGGTTGCGTTGTTTGAGAGAGCACTCTGCAAGCTATCCAATAGGTACTGGACCTTATATCTTTTGGGTTTAGTGGTAGCTTGGCGGGATGGTTCGCCATGTTGCAGTTATTGTGGGCTAAAGCCCTCCAACGAATACTCCTTCGGGATTTCATCACGAGAGTCCACTCTGTGGGAAACCCAATATGAACTAGCCTTATACCCTCTGGGTTTTGTGGTAGCTTGGCGGAGTGGTTGGCCCACTCAGTTCTGGTGGATCGTGTTGTGGCTTGTTATTTTCATTTTTGTGTGCTTGTCTGGTACTAATATTTCTGCAGGTTCCTACTTGGCCTTTGGCTCCTACTAGCCTTCTGGCTAAAGCTCAGTTCTCGGGTTATCCAATAGGCAATGTGCTTTATAGCCTATGGGTTTAGTGGTAGTTGTAGGGGGCGAGCTTAACTACTTCACGATTTTATTTATTCTCCGCCTGGTAGGCGAGCCAAGCGCTCAGCGCTTTATCGCTAGACTCACCCGAGCGAAACTCTGCTAGATGACAGAATGACGTTTTAACGCTCGAGTCGTTCTCGTGTGGTAGCCTTGCAGTGTTTGAATCCTTCCAGAACTTCAGAAGTCTCTCTCTATATTTATCATGTGTGGGATTTTTTCTCCACTATCATGACCTAATCTCTCTTTCTTTGAGGCCTCTAATCTCCCCAAGGATCAAGAAGAGATTCTGCTGGTTGGAGAGAAGAATCCCCTCCATCTTCTTCAAGTGTTCGAGATCGTGTTACCTTCGGAATAGCCATCATGATGGAATCAGGTATGCCTAAACCCCCATTCCCTCTGATCTTGATAAAAAGGCTATTGCATGCATGAGATCTTATTTGAATATATAATACTTAAATTAACAAATATTTTTGATAAAAGAAATAAAATATATCTCAATGTTAAATTTAGAATTTGTATAATTGGATTTACTAATTTTTTTTTGCATAATTGGTAAAGTTCTAATAAAAGAAAGACGCTAAGTTCTAATAAGATAAAGGAGCTACTATTTTAGAGTACTCTAACTTGTTAATGCGTGTATGACACGTGCACTTTTTTGATATTTATATACACACATATATAGAGAGAGACTTGTGTCATCCCAGAAGGATCCGAGTCCTATTTTTTCCCACTTAAATACCAAGATCCAACATTCAAATATAAGGTCCACTCCGTTGAAGTTGATCTATATTATTTAAAGCAACTAAAAATTAAAAATAAAGTGTTTTGAATACTTTTTGCCGATCCATCAAGCGGTGCAAAATGGATGGCCAAAAGTAGTGAGTTGGTTAGATCTATGTCTTTAGACATATAAATTCTGATCCGGCCATTTGATCATGATCTAAAAATTTAAAACCCCTTACAAACCAATTTTGTTAGGTATTAAATGTTCTACACCGTTAAACTAACTAACTCACTATTTAGGTCTTTGGTTTTTCTCCTACTTGATGCATGAGAAAAAAGTATTTAAAATACTTGATCTTTGGTTTATAGATACTTGAAATAATATATATCAACTTTAACGAAATAGATTTTGTCTTTGAATGTCATAGAGTTGTATTTGAGTCGTAAGGATTCGGCCACAAATCCTTCCAGAATTACACAAGTCTATCTATCTCCCTCCCTCTCTCTCTCTCTGTGCGCGCGCACGCACACACATAGTATACATACATATGTATGTATGTATACATAATATATATACATACGTATGTCTATATATGTATATACATACATACATATGTATGTATACATACGTATGTCTATATATGTATACATATGTTTGTATACTATGTGTGTGTGTGAGTGTGTGTGTGTGTATATATATAAATTGCCTTTTCTAGGTGTAATACCCCGTTCCCGGAATACGTACTTAGTTGCGTATTCAGTTTTTCGATCGTATTTTTCGATTTACTTCCTGTATTTGACCGATTTCAGTTTTAAAAATCATTTTCTAATATTATATATTTTCTATGATTTTCTGAAATTTTCCTGAATTTAATTAAATATTTTCAAAACCGGTGTCGACCAGTGCCGCTGATCGATTCTCAGATTTTTAATTCACAAACAGTTAGGAATTTCTAGAAGGTCCTTTAGAATTTATTTCTTAGAATCATCTTTTCTATCTAAATACTTTTTCTGAGAATTTTATGAATTTATGAAAATTCCAACGGAGTCGGTAGATAACTGATTCCGGGATTTTTAGTTTTAAAACTATAAATTATTTCTTCAAACGAATTTCACCATGAGTCTTAAAATATTATTCTTGATTTTTGGTAAAATTTTCGGGTCGTTCCGAGATACTTGAATTTCGGACGATTTCGGTATTTTCCGAAACGTTTTCCGCATCCTCGACTTAAACCCGGGAATTTGTCTTTTCATTTTTAAATCCAAGAGAAAATATTTTCATTTATAATTTCCTTTCCTTTTTCCTTTTTCTTAATTTCCTTCCTTCCTCCACAACCACAAGTTTTTCTATTTTCCCAAAATTCCAATCTTTTCCCAAAATTTCACCTCCACTCACTTCCACCAACCCCCTCATTTAATGTCTCTCTCTCTCTCTCTCTCTCTCTCCCCCATGGCCGGCCAAGTGGCCAAGAGAAGGACACTCATCCTCTCCCCTATTTTACACAAAACCCCCTCTCAATGACCTTATTTACACCTCCCTTACAAAATCAAAATCCTATATAAACTTTCCTTTACATTTCTATTACTCTTTTCTTCACTTCAACAAAGAAATAGCCTTCACCCAAAATCCCTCCTTCATCTCAACCTCAACCCCAACTCCAAGAACACCACAAGGACACCATCTCCACCTCAAGCAACCATTTTGGAACTTGGATCGTAGCTTCCTTCGCCGCCAAAGATCACCTTGGCGCTATTCGTCGACAACGATCTTTTCGAAAGCGTAAAACGTCGATTGACCAATCCTAGTGAGTAATTTTACTCACCAAGACTTGTCTAATTCCTAGCACACTTGTGTTCTCATATCTTGTATATTTACATCTTCAAAATCATGTTTTTAGACATCAAACACAACCATCAGAAAATCTGTTCTGTATTCTGTTTCTAGGCGATTAGTCGACTTAACCTAGGTATTAGTCGACTAACCCATCTACTTGAAACGTAACCTTTTTCTGGAACACAGTTTTAGTCGACTAGACCAAATTACCAGTCGACTAGAGACCCTTAGTCGACTACATCCTTGACCCTAGTCGACTAACTTTTCCTTGAAATAAATCCCAACTCTCTGTATCACAGACTTAGTCGACTTAAGTATCTGTTGGTCGACTTATAATCACTGTTAGTCGACTAACCCTTCCACCTAGTCGACTAACTTTTCCTGAAACCAGAATCCAACTCTCTGGAACCCAGTTTTAGTCGACTAATCCAGACTGTTAGTCGACTTAGGACCCCTATTAGTCGACTAACCATTTCACCTAGTCGACTAATTCTGACTGTTTGCCTTAGTTGATTTCTTTTCTGAATTTGGATCTTATCATTGGTTCATGTGCTATGTATTATTGTTACTTGTGCTTCATGACTGATACCTCATGACATGTTACTTGATGGATCTTACTTCATATTACACCATGACTTGTTATTATATATTTCCACTTCATGACTTATCATTGTGTAGTCTCATTCCATAACTTGTTAATAATTGGATATCACCACTTATCATGCCATCACTTGAACCAAGCATGATACACTTGACTTTTGTATAAAATGGACCAACTTATATTGGGTCGGGGGAAAACATGCGGATATCGATATGTGTTCGTGTTTACAGTGGTTTTAGGAATGTTGTGCAACTCATGTTCCGGTCTGACCTGTGGGCCACCAGGGGACCGAGGGGAGTGCTTGCTCCCTCTTCCTGAATACTATCATGATAAAGGGCATACATAAGTCCCTCCTGTTAGCCTAGCGGCTGGCTTCCGTCACCAAGCAACGGAACAATCCTGGACCGTTATCCCGGGCATGTACGGGATCCACTGTAAATATAGTTCGTCGATACAACCGCTGGTTTCCAATAACAACCTTGCTTCACTAGGATATGGATCTATGTGCGCTGGGACGCTGGGTCACATAGCTAGATATCACAGTAAGACAAGTAATAATAATAAGACGTTAACTGTGGACCTATTGTATTCAGACTCTTACTCTTTATGCTTTCATTACCTACTGATTGATATTTATCTTACTGTTCCCTCTTACTTATTTATGTCTCTTAGCCATTTGGCTGTAGACTGATTATTGTTATGAGGTCTTGACCCCCTTGGATTTGCATATTCAGGTTCTGAAGCTTGGATCGAAGTGGAGCCATCCACAGAGGATCAAGCTTTCTTTAGTGAGCAGGCCGATTAGCTCCAGTCTTTGTGCCAGATCTCTCTTTTTGACTCACGGGATCTTCATCCTACTCGTGAGCATTTTGTGGTTATATTGTATCTTTTACTTTTGGACTTGGTTGTGATGTAATACACATATAATGTGTAATACTTTATCATATCCTGTGATAGCTTTGTAGTTGTACTTTTCAGTTGGCATATGTATGGATACCACGCTTAGTCGTGTACTCTGATTCTTATTGTACTTATTGCTTAGCGTATATGCGTGGGGGCATTTTCTGACCTACGTATATACGTCGCAGTGACGTCTCCGTATCCGTGGGATCGGGGCGTTACAGGTTGGTATCAGAGCCTAGGCTCTCACACCTATAGTACAATCAAGCAGCAAATTCTAGTAATTTGCTATTGCCAACTACAATGTACAAAGTTATCTAGTCCTTCTTGATCCCTTCTTGATTCCTTTCCTTGTGTCCTAAACTCCTTCCATTTGTTTCCAAATTCCAGTTATCTTATCCCAATTCGGTATGGAGAGAAGGACGGGACGAAACCATTCCGGTCAAGCATCGAATGGACCCACGGGAGAGAATGTGGACATTCTGAGGGTCATTCAGACGATGATGGAGAACCAGCAGCAACAGACGGAACTTCTTTGGCAAGAGTTAGCAGCTCCAAAGGAACAGAGGCCGGGGAATGTTTCAGACTTCAGACGGCTGCAACCAGCCATATTCACGGGTGGAGAGAAACCCCTGGATGCTGAGCAATGGCTGACAGACACCACAGACTTATTGAATGCAGCTCGAGTTCCAAAGGAGAATCAAGTGGAGGTTGCTAAGATTCAATTGAAGGATATAGCCAGAACTTGGTGGCTAGCTGAGGAGGCCAGATTGGAGAAGCCTGTCACCTGGGACACGTTCTCCAAGAGCTTTTATAGCAGATTCTTCCCTGCCACTGCTCAGAAAGACATGGAAGAGCATTTCATCAGACTTCAGCAAGGGAATAGATCCGTGGATGAGTATGCCGCGGAATTTCTCAGACTTAGCCGCTTTGCTCCGTACATGGTAACTGATGAGGAGAAGCGGGCTAGTAGGTTTCAGCAGGGCTTGCAGATGGACATCCAAGTTTTCTTAATGCCCCAGCAGCTGAAGACTTATTCAGAGGTTCTCACCATAGCTCGAGAGGTGGAGCGTGGGCTGGAGAAGAAGCAAGTGAACCAGATGAGGAACCAGGCCATGAAGAGGCCATTTGCACCTATGGGAAGAGGAGGCCCTTACAGAGCAGCAAAGGTTCAGACTGTGAGGCAACCTTTCAGACCAGCTCCTTACTGATTGGTAGTGAAAAGTGCATTTTTATCATCATATTTACCATCACATTTTCATATTTATTCATTTAATTCTGCACATTTATTAATATTTTGTGATTTATTGTGTGCAGGCCTCGAATTATTATTTTAGCAATAAATAAAGCCTAAAGAGCCCAAAAGCCCAGATCCAAGCCCATGTTTGAAGCCCAGGTGAAAAGCGCAAATACAAAGAGTCAAAATGCAAATACAAGGGCCAAAGTTGCAAATACAAAGAAGAGGGAAGGATGGACTTCTATTCAACCCTAAACACTTGCAGGATAGGATAAAAGCTAAAAGAAGAGAAGAAAAATTCGTGGAAAAGATTTGGGATCTAGGTAACTTGATTCCCAAGTTATATCTAAATCCAAAGATTAAGAGCCAGGATTCAATTTCCAGAAGGAAAATCCCAGATGGACGGACCAGGAGAGGCCACGCGCCAAAGCGCGTGGCCAGAAGCCACAAAAGTGCCGCGGAACCGCCGCAAATCCGCGGCACTTTGATAAGATCCTGATCCCAAATTTCGTGGGCAGATTTGTCCGGGACTCTGTAGCCTTCTGCATCTATAAATATCTCCTGCAGTGCAACGTAAACAGCGTCCAGCGTCCAGAGAAGAGCCAAGGGCCAAAATTAGGGTTTCTTCTAGGTTTTCTTTTCTTTTTGTAATTTTTATGTAAGTGAGGGAGATGGCTTTGTTGAGGGTGACACCGACAGATGATTCTCTTCTCTTCCATTGTAATCAATAAAAAGGTAATTTTTATTTTGTTCTTATGTCGTTGCTTTTCTTTGTTTTCTCTTTCTTTTCTACTGTGTTTCTTTTTGTTGATCTTTGACGAGCACGCAAGCGTTTACCGAACCACAAGTATACCGAAGATTAGTAGGTTCCAACGATATTCCATGGCGATGTTCTCCTCCTCGAGGCGTATCAACTCATGCTTGCCCAAGGCTTGATGACCTAATGCGACAACGGACTGAGTTCGATCCCAAGGTTTATACGTTCAATGCCTCCGAAATAAGGTAGAAAGTGTTAGGTTTCGCATATTTTCTCCAACCAAGGTTAGTTTTCTATTCTTTTCTTTTCTTTTCTTTTTTGTAGATCAAATCCACACCTCTCCAATATTCTTTCCCACAACTCATTGTAAATACCACTCTTCTTTGTAAATACCATCGTGACTAACAAATTAACTAAAAAAGATAAATTTTTAGAGAAACTTGCTTAACGCTTCTATCGCAGTCCCTCCCTGAGGATCACGACCCGCATAGCCCTGCTACTGCGGATTAGAACTGATTCCTCGCACGATCTATTCTTAATCTAATATTCTAATTTTTGTGTGCAGGAAAAATCAGTCAACACTTACCAGACGGCCCAACCTTTTTCCTTCTGCAATTATTGTCAGAAATCAGGCCATATTCGTCAGAATTGCCGTAGGGCAAATGGGTTTTGTTTGGTGTGTGGTTCCCGAGACCATTCCATCGAAGCCTGTCCACACAGGAGAATGGGGATAGCCGGCCAAGCTTTGCCCAGCACTGCAGGGACCGAATGGACAGAGAGCACTTCCAGGGCCACCGGGACAGAGGAATCAAGGACCGATGATCAGGAGAGTTCCTCCCCCTCCTCCACAACAAGCTATTCGCCCAGTCCAGAGAGGAGCTAGGACTGCTGCAGGGCGTGGAAGGGGTCAAGCCTTCAATTTGACAGAAGTAGAGGCTGAGACTTCTGAGGAGGTGATAACAGGTAATATCAGGGTGCATTCTAAACCTGTTTTAGCCCTCTTCGATTCAGGTGCTTCACATTGTTTTATCTCAGATCATTTTGTGGCATTGCATTCCATACCTGTTAGATCTTTAGACCACAAATGGGAGATTAGTACAGGGAATGGAGTAGTCATATCTTCTAGAGTTTGTGCTGACTGTCCAGTAGAACTTTGTGATAAGACCTTGGCCATAGATATGCTCGTACTAGACACCAAGGGGTACGACGTAATCTTAGGCATGACCTGGCTCAGTCAGTACTATGCAGTGATTGACTGTAGGGAGAAGAAGATTATTTTCAGAATCCCTCTTCAACCGGAATTCCAATTCAGTGGAGAAGTGAAGTCTACCAAGAGAAAGACTCGGTTGACTACTTCGGAGGTTCAGAAGGGAGTACCGGTGTGGGATGAATTCCCAGAGGTGTTTGCTGAGATCTCAGGACTTCCGCCTGACAGGATGATTGAATTCTCTATTGATACTGTGCCTGGAACGGCTCCTATATCCAAGGCTCCGTACAGGATGGCACCGACGGAGTTGGAGATTCTAAAGAAGCAGCTGCAGGAATACTCTGATAAGGGATTGATTCGGCCAAGTACTTCACCATGGGGAGCTCCAGTATTATTGGCAAACAAGAAGGATGGTGGTAAAAGGCTTTGTATTGATTATAGAGAATTGAACAAAGTTACCATCAAGAACAAGTATCCCTTACCAAGGATTGATGATATGTTTGATCAGCTTCATGGAGCCCGTGTATTCTCTAAATTAGATTTACAGTCGGGTTACCATCAGCTAAGGGTGAGGAAGGAGGATATTCCGAAGACGGCATTCAGGACCCGTTATGGCCACTATGAGTTTCTAGTTATGCCTTTCGGAGTCACCAATGCCCCTTCAGTTTTCATGGATTTGATGAACAGAGTGTTCTCGCCCTATTTGGATCAGTTTGTAGTTGTTTTTATAGATGACATCTTGATCTATTCAAAGAGCAACAGGGAGCATGCAGAACACTTGAGGATTGTATTGCAGACTCTACAGCAGGAGCAGCTTCATGCTAAGAGGAGCAAGTGTGACTTTTGGTTGGACTGTATGGCCTTCCTTGGACACATAGTTTCAGCGGAAGGAATTTCAGTTGATCCTAGCAAAGTCCAGGCAGTGAAGGACTGGCCAATTCCAAAGACGGTGACTGAAATTAAGAGTTTTCTTGGACTAGCCGGATATTACAGACGCTTTGTCCAAGATTTCTCTAGGATTGCAGCCCCGTTGACCAAGCTCACCCGGAAAGGAGAAAGGTACATATGGACAGAGGAATGTACTGCAGCTTTTGAGCAACTGAAGCAGAGGCTCATTTCAGCTCCAATCTTGAAGACTCCCTCAGGAAGAGGAGGGATGGTCATATTCAGTGATGCATCAGGAAAAGGCCTGAGGTGTGTACTTATGCAACATGATCATGTCATAGCTTATGCATCCAGGCAACTGAAGACTCATGAGCGGAATTACCCAACTCATGACTTGGAGCTAGCAGCTGTTATATTTGCCTTGAAGATCTGGAGGCATTATCTTCTGGGAGATAAAGTGTTGATATACACGGATCACAAGAGCCTCAAGTATATTTTCTCACAGAAGGAGTTGAACATGAGGCAGAGGCGGTGGTTGGAGTTGATGGCGGACTATGATATTGACTTGCAATATCATCCAGGCAAGGTCAATACAGTACCGGATGCACTGAGCAGGAAGCCAGAGAATAGAGTGCTTGTCCAACTTACTCAGCAGAAGGAGTTGATTCGAGACTTCATCAGATTGGACTTGATGTTGGTTCGAGGAACTGAGAAGGCAGGACAGTTCATGACCTTGCAGATTCAGTCAACATTGATAGATGAGATCAAGGAAGCTCAAAAGGAAGACCCCAGATTGCAGATATTCCGAGCTCAGGTAGAGGCTGGATTGAGGACTGATATCTGTATTCATCCAGATGGTGCACTATATTTTGGCAGCAGGATTTGTGTTCCCCAAGGAGAAGTTCGACAGAAGATTCTAGCAGAAGCACACAGTTCAGCATATTCCATACACCCAGGGGGAAACAAGATGTATCAAGACTTGAAGAAGCAGTTTTGGTGGAATGCTATGAAGAGGGAGATAGCCCAGTATGTTGCCAAGTGCTTGGTTTGTCAGCAGATAAAGATAGAGCATCAGAGGACGGCTGGACTTCTACAACCTTTACCGATACCTGAGTGGAAGTGGGAGCACATCACCATGGATTTTGTCACGGCATTGCCTCGCAGTCCTAAAGGTAATAATGCTGTGTGGGTAATCATTGATCGCCTCACCAAATCAGCTCACTTCATACCATTCAGGGTAGGTCAGACAACAGAGGTTCTGGCAGACAAGTACATGAAGGAGATATTTCGTCTGCATGGAGTTCCAGTTAGTATTGTATCAGACAGAGACACCAGATTCAGATCTCATTTCTGGGAAAGCCTCCAAGAAAGTCTAGGGACTCGTCTGAAATTCAGTACTTCATATCATCCTCAGACAGATGGACAATCTGAAAGGACTATCCAGATTCTTGAAGATATGTTGCGGGCCTGCATGATTGAATTCCAGGGATCATGGGAAGACCATCTTCACTTGGCTGAATTTTCTTATAATAACAGCTATCAGGCAAGTATCAAGATGGCACCTTTTGAAGCATTGTATGGTAGGAAGTGTAGGTCACCGATTTGTTGGGATGAAGTCGGTGAGAGGAGACTTTTGGGACCAGAGATCCTGATTCAGACAACAGATAAAGTCAGGATTATCAGAGATCACCTCAGGGCAGCACAGAGTCGGCAGAAGAGTTGGGCAGACACACTGAGAAGGCCATTGAAATTCCAGACCGGAGATCATGTATTTTTGAAGATATCACCTACAAAGGGAGTAATCCGGTTCGGTACTCGTGGAAAGCTTAGTCCGAGATATATCGGCCCATTCGAGATCTTGGACCGAGTGGGAGATGTGTCTTACAGGTTGGCGTTACCGCCATCTTTGGACGGAGTTCACAATGTATTCCACGTATCACAGCTGAGGAAGTATGTGTAGGATGATAGTCATATCCTGGATCACTCCGAACTGGAACTACAACCGGATTTGTCATATTAAGAGCAACCGATGGCCATTTTGGACAGAAGTGTCAAGACATTGAAGAACAAGGCAATACCATTAGTGTTGGTGTCTTGGAACAGACATGCGCCAGGAGAGGCCACGTGGGAACGAGAGGGTGTTATTCTTGAGCGTTACCCTCAACTCTTCACATCTTGATTTGGTAAACTCTTTCTTCTCATCCTTCTTTGTTGCTGCCTTTCACTTCCTGTTATCCTTCTTTGCTGTTGCCTTTCACTTTATGAAATTTCGAGGACGAAATTTTTGTAAGGTGGGTGGATTGTAATACCCCGTTCCCGGAATACGTACTTAGTTGCGTATTCAGTTTTTCGATCGTATTTTCGATTTACTTCCTGTATTTGACCGATTTCAGTTTAAAAATCATTTTCCAATATTATATATTTTCTATGATTTTCTGAAATTTTCCTGAATTTAATTAAATATTTTCAAAACCGGTGTCGACCAGTGCCGCTGATCGATTCTCGGATTTTTAATTCACAAACAGTTAGGAATTTCTAGAAGGTCCTTTAGAATTTATTTCTTAGAATCATCTTTTCTATCTAAATACTTTTTCTGAGAATTTTATGAATTTATGAAAATTCCAACGGAGTCGGTAGATAACTGATTCCGGGATTTTTAGTTTTAAAACTATAAATTATTTCTTCAAACGAATTTCACCATGAGTCTTAAAATATTATTCTTGATTTTTGGTAAAATTTTCGGGTCGTTCCGAGATACTTGAATTTCGGACGATTTCGGTATTTTCCGAAACGTTTTCCGCATCCTCGACTTAAACCCGGGAATTTGTCTTTTCATTTTTAAATCCAAGAGAAAATATTTTCATTTATAATTTCCTTTCCTTTTTCCTTTTTCTTAATTTCCTTCCTTCCTCCACAACCACAAGTTTTTCTATTTTCCCAAAATTCCAATCTTTTCCCAAAATTTCACCTCCACTCACTTCCACCAACCCCCTCATTTAATGTCTCTCTCTCTCTCTCCCATGGCCGGCCAAGTGGCCAAGAGAAGGACACTCATCCTCTCCCCTATTTTACACAAAACCCCCTCTCAATGACCTTATTTACACCTCCCTTACAAAATCAAAATCCTATATAAACTTTCCTTTACATTTCTATTACTCTTTTCTTCACTTCAACAAAGAAATAGCCTTCACCCAAAATCCCTCCTTCATCTCAACCTCAACCCCAACTCCAAGAACACCACAAGGACACCATCTCCACCTCAAGCAACCATTTTGGAACTTGGATCGTAGCTTCCTTCGCCGCCAAAGATCACCTTGGCGCTATTCGTCGACAACGATCTTTTCGAAAGCGTAAAACGTCGATTGACCAATCCTAGTGAGTAATTTTACTCACCAAGACTTGTCTAATTCCTAGCACACTTGTGTTCTCATATCTTGTATATTTACATCTTCAAAATCATGTTTTTAGACATCAAACACAACCATCAGAAAATCTGTTCTGTATTCTGTTTCTAGGCGATTAGTCGACTTAACCTAGGTATTAGTCGACTAACCCATCTACTTGAAACGTAACCTTTTTCTGGAACACAGTTTTAGTCGACTAGACCAAATTACCAGTCGACTAGAGACCCTTAGTCGACTACATCCTTGACCCTAGTCGACTAACTTTTCCCTGAAATAAATCCCAACTCTCTGTATCACAGACTTAGTCGACTTAAGTATCTGTTGGTCGACTTATAATCACTGTTAGTCGACTAACCCTTCCACCTAGTCGACTAACTTTTCCTGAAACCAGAATCCAACTCTCTGGCACCCAGTTTTAGTCGACTAATCCAGACTGTTAGTCGACTTAGGACCCCTATTAGTCGACTAACCATTTCACCTAGTCGACTAATTCTGACTGTTTGCCTTAGTTGATTTCTTTTCTGAATTTGGATCTTATCATTGGTTCATGTGCTATGTATTATTGTTACTTGTGCTTCATGACTGATACCTCATGACATGTTACTTGATGGATCTTACTTCATATTACACCATGACTTGTTATTATATATTTCCACTTCATGACTTATCATTGTGTAGTCTCATTCCATAACTTGTTAATAATTAGATATCACCACTTATCATGCCATCACTTGAACCAAGCATGATACACTTGACTTTTGTATAAAATGGACCAACTTATATTGGGTCGGGGGAAAACATGCGGATATCGATATGTGTTCGTGTTTACAGTGGTTTTAGGAATGTTGTGCAACTCATGTTCCGGTCTGACCTGTGGGCCACCAGGGGACCGAGGGGAGTGCTTGCTCCCTCTTCCTGAATACTATCATGATAAAGGGCATACATAAGTCCCTCCTGTTAGCCTAGCGGCTGGCTTCCGTCACCAAGCAACGGAACAATCCTGGACCGTTATCCCGGGCATGTACGGGATCCACTGTAAACATAGTTCGTCGATACAACCGCTGGTTTCCAATAACAACCTTGCTTCACTAGGATATGGATCTATGTGCGCTGGGACGCTGGGTCACATAGCTAGATATCACAGTAAGACAAGTAATAATAATAAGACGTTAACTGTGGACCTATTGTATTCAGACTCTTACTCTTTATGCTTTCATTACCTACTGATTGATATTTATCTTACTGTTCCCTCTTACTTATTTATGTCTCTTAGCCATTTGGCTGTAGACTGATTATTGTTATGAGGTCTTGACCCCCTTGGATTTGCATATTCAGGTTCTGAAGCTTGGATCGAAGTGGAGCCATCCACAGAGGATCAAGCTTTCTTTAGTGAGCAGGCCGATTAGCTCCAGTCTTTGTGCCAGATCTCTCTTTTTGACTCACGGGATCTTCATCCTACTCGTGAGCATTTTGTGGTTATATTGTATCTTTTACTTTTGGACTTGGTTGTGATGTAATACACATGTAATGTGTAATACTTTATCATATCCTGTGATAGCTTTGTAGTTGTACTTTTCAGTTGGCATATGTATGGATACCACGCTTAGTCGTGTACTCTGATTCTTATTGTACTTATTGCTTAGCGTATATGCGTGGGGGCATTTTCTGACCTACGTATATACGTCGCAGTGACGTCTCCGTATCCGTGGGATCGGGGCGTTACACTAAGGGTTGGCACACAATGGTAGAAAAGTAGAAAAACACCCTTGGAGGATGGAAGTAGGAAAACCTATTTTGCTTTTGAGCATGAAAATCTCTACACAAAAAAAAAACTGTAAAAGATTGGCTTTCAACTTTTTCGCCAGAGTTTTTTTTCTCTTTTTTATTAGCAACTATAATAGTCAGTTTGTAAGTTTGGGACTTGTTGTAATCCAACTATTGCTTTACCACCAAATAAAATCTCATTGGCTTTTCAGAGAATTTGATTTCTCACAACATGCATTGTACTACTACTCGCTTGATTTATTTCAAATCAAAAAATTGGTCATGAGATTATAAAAGTTATATGTTTAAAGAATGTTGTCCAAATGTTCAAATTGTTTTTTCACCAGTACTTGAATAGGGTGAAGTTTTTCGATCTTATTTGTTAATAAAAAGTAAATTACATAAAACTATTATGTGATATGAAGGTATTTTATCGAACTTCTCATGCTTTTAAGCAAGATTTGTGCATGGATGGAAGCATACATTTTGTTACATCTTTATATGTAGTTGAAAATTCAGTTATCATCCTGATCTACCCTCTCCCACTAAATATAACAATGCTATTACATATCGAATAAAAACTGGAATACTTTCTTGATAGAACATGTCATTTTATTTTTGTTCTTCTAAAAAATTTGAAATTCAATATTTCTCTCCTAATATATCAATTTTCACTAAAAAAAAAAAGAAACTCTTACTCAAAATATTTTCATTTGCTTATATTTACTTATAATTACTAGTCATATCTAAACATAACAAAATAATCTTGTTAGTTACTAGGATCAATATGACAACTAATCAATATCACCGATTTAATTGGCCAGGTCGGTGAATATCAGGTGGGAGGTTTTTCGTTCAATAGAACGTTCCTTAATTACAGAACCACCTTTCAATTACCTTCCTTAGTTAAACACCAATTAGACTGGTATAAGTCTGTCTCAATATACTGAATATCAGTATAACCCATGTATAAAGAAAATTAATTCACTTATACAGTACTTGGAGTGAGGTACGCTTATAGCGAATCTCCTTAAGATAATTACATCCCCCGCTACGGTGCTAACGGGTTACTGGACGCTGGTCTCCCAAGATATAACACTCTTTCACGGTATTTGGATAACACTACCAAATCACTGTACGGTCGAACCATAGTTAACCAGTACCTTCATAGGATAATGAAAGCAGCAGGACCAAGAAAATTTCATGAAGAATATTTATTTTTACTTTGGAGGAACACCCACTGCAGAGAAAGGAGGGAGATAGAAGAATATTCTTCTTTGAAAGTCACAGATTCAGACAACAATTCTCTTACTGTTTGGTTAAGGGTGAAAGTGAGGAAGTGAGGAAGTAGTAATAATTTTCTTTGGAACTTGAGAATTGGTTAGTAAGTTTTCCGGTGTTTGGATGTTGTTGGGAAGTGTGGTTTGGAAAATGTTTTGTCTTTTTCGGTGTTTGGATGGTAATGTGAAAGTGAAAGTGAAAAAGTTGACCACAAAGTTAACCGTAAAATAGTATTAAAATAAAAATTAATTAAGAAAAATAAAAAATAGACTGTAATTAGAATGCAAGTGAGATTTACATATTCAAAAAATTAACTGTTTTGTGCTACAATTTATTACAAATGAGATTTACATGACCACAAAATTAACTGTAGCACTCTGGAAGTGAGGAAATGGTTGTGTAAAAGAGAAAAGATAAAAGGAAAAGAGGTTTTCTTATTTTCTTTTTCTGGTGTTTGGATAGATAAGAAAGTGAGCAATTATACTTCCCTATTTCCTTACTTCCGCCCACTTCCTTGCAACCAAACAGCCCCTAAAGAATATGTTAAATTTTCTGAGCCTTCTTTCAGAAGGAATCTTCATAATCTATTGGAAGTCACTTCGGAATCCGAGCTACAGAATTCCCACTTCCTGTTGAAGTCACTTCTGAATCTGAGTTGCAGAAGTCCCACTTCGGAATGCAGAAAAAGAACTTATTTTTCTTTTCTGTACTGTTTTGTGTTTCTGTCTGTGTTCTGAAATGAGAGAGAAAAGGAGCGTCATTTATAGCGCTCTGGGAGGGGTAAAACCGTCCGAACCCGACCGAACGGTTGCAACGGTTCGGTCTGAACTGTTGCAACGGTTCGTTTCAGATAGAAACCGCCCAATTGTTCGCGGCGATTTTCTGTTAGCCGTTGCGCTGAGTCGGTTCGGATCCGGATGACGAAACGGGTACGATCCGTTGTAACCCATACCCGTGAGACCGGTTCAAAAAGAAGCGGACCGGGTGGGGAACCCGAACCCGAGCCGGGCTCCGGCGCTGGCCGGCCGCCACCGCCGGCAGCGGCGCGCGCGGGGGCATGGTTTCCCCCTAATCGCGCGCGAAAACTCCAAGTACCCAAAGAGCACACCCTTTGTTCCCATTTTTCTCTATTTAAACACTTCAAATTTCCATCCCATGGCCAATGTGGGACAAAGTGCTTTTAGCTACTTTTACTCTCCTTTTGGCTTTTGAGTTAGGCAAACTTTAGACTTGAATATCTCATTCATTCGAAGTCGGAATTGAACATGTGAATATACCACGTTCATCCCCAATGGAAGGAGAACACACTCCAACCATTATCCACTTGATTCTATCAACGGATCTCGCCGTAATTCAACTCAAAGATTCAAATTTAATTCTTCATATTTTCCAACAATCCCCCACAGAATGGAGATTCAAGGAATTGACACACAAAGAGACTGACTCTATAGTGAAAGGTACTTTAGAAAATAAACTGCATCTGGATAGGTGAACTGAACTTTCCATAGCGAAAGCTTTATCGAACTTACTGGCTAATCAGTGAACTAGGTTTTGAACTGTTAGCCGTTAGTGTAAGCCAGGTTAACAAGTTTCACACAATAACTTTTCAAATTAACTTTGGTTCTCGGTTGTGTCCATTTAGGCCCTGGACATTCTTAATTTCAGAGAGTATCTTTAGGGAATAACAATTTCCATAGAAATTCCCAAAGAGCCGACCCAACTCTATACTCACATAGATGATCGTCCTATTAAGAATAGTCTACTCTACTCCACTTCTTTAATAACAAGATATAGGCATCATTAAAAGCGTTAAGCTTATCCTTAATCCACCTGTAGAAAGCAATTGTGTGCGCCTTAGGAATGGATTGGAGTCAAGCTCCTAAGTGCTTACTTGCTGAGTCAATCATAACTAATTTTTCCTCTTGAACTTAGTATGTGGGATCTCCAGTCGCTAAGTGAGGTTTCCATTAAGCTGACTCGGTAAGGTTAGGCTTTTAGACCCATTCCCCTTGATACGCAGTTTATACGCTCTCCACTTAAACTTTTGGTAAGCGGATCCACTAAATTATATTTTGACGAGACAAAGTCAATAGAGATAATTTCATTTGAGAGCAACTGCTTAACGATATTATGTCTTCGACAAATATGTCTAAACTTACCGTTATATATAAAATTTTGTGCCCTAGATATAGCTGCTTGATTATCGCTGTGTTTGCATATAGCAGGCACTGGTTTTTGTCATAATGGTATATCTTCCAAAAATTGTTGAAGCCATTCTGCTTCTTCTCCGGCCTTGTCTAAGACTATGAATTCTGATTTCATAGTGGAACGGGCAATACATGTTTGTTTGGAAGATTTTCATGATATTGTTGCTCCTCCTAGAGTAAATACGTATCCGCTAGTTGATTTTAATTCCTCAGAATCTGCAATCCAATTAGCATCACTGTATCCTTCAAGTACTGGTGGATACTGTCCATATCTCAAGGCATATTCCTTGGTATGTGATACGTAACCTAATACTCATAGTAGAGCAGTCCAATGATCATCACTAAGGTTAAAGTGTATCTGCTTAACTTGCTTACAGCGTAAGCAATATCCGGTCTAGTGCAATTCATTAATTACATCAGACTTTCGATAATCTGAGAATACTCTAACTGGCGTACTCCAGTTCCTATATTCTTACGAAGGTGGATGTGTAGGAGAAAAGGATTTGTATTCTCTTTTATTTCATGATCCTTGAATCTTTCTATCATTTTATCCACATAGTGAGATTGAGATAAACTGATTCCATCTGGTGTTCTTTATGATTTTAATTCCTAAAATTACATCAGCAACCTCCAGATTCTTCATGTCAAAACTGTTGGATAACATTCTTTTAGTGGACTTAATAATTTCAATATTAGTCCCAAGTATCAACATGTCGTCTACATAAAGGCAAACAATGATACATGCATTTCCAACTGTTTTAGTGTAAACACACTTATCGCATTCATTGATAGTGACTCCATCTTTGAACATTACACTATCGAATTTCTCATGTCATTGTTTCATTGATAGCGAATTCATCTTTGATCATGACACTATCGAATTTCTCATGCCATTATTTTGGAGCCTGCTTTAAACCGTATAAGAATTTTATCAATTTACACACTTAGCGTTCTTGGTCACCATCTTGTTGTCCACCATCAGTCTTGTACTTTAAAGAGAGTCATCCAGTCCATTCAAAATATAGTTTCGACAAAGGAAGTCACATTGAGTCCATGCATCGACTGCAAGGACTGAGTCCCGATCAGTTCCGGGTTCTGGTGGATCCTCTGGTGGATCCTCTTGCAGGAATTTGTCCAGATCCATACCCTCTTGCAGGAATTTGTCCGGATCCATACCTTGAGTCCATGCATCGACTGCAAGGACTGAGTCCCGATCAGTTCCGGGTTCTGGTGGATCCTTTTGCAGGAATTTGTCCTTTAGTCTTTTTAGTCTTCAATATCATTGATCAGTACTTGAAGTGTGGTTCTGGAAGAGGGAGATAGTCTTAAAATTGCTAGTTACTAGGATCAATCTGACAACTAATTCAACATTCTTAAAGCCCGAGCGCGAAAACTCTAAGTACCAAAGGGCACATCATTTGTTCCCATTTTCTCTATTTAAACACTTCAAACTTTCATCTCATGACTAATGTGGGACTAAATGCTTTTAGCTACCTTTAGTGCCCTTTTGGCTTTTGAATTAGGTAAACTTTAGACTTGAATATCTCATTCATTCGAAGTCGGAATTAAACACGTGAATATAGCATGTTCATCCCCAATGGAAGGAGAACACACTCTGACCATTATCTAACTGATTCTATCAACGGATCTCCCTCAAAGATTCACATTTAATTCTTCATATTTCCCAACAAATCTTATATATAACTTATCTTTTTTAAAAAGAGAAAATTTAAATGGAACTAATTAAAATAACTATAAAATTATTCATTTGGATTATCGGGTTATTAGGCATATCTAAACCCATCAAGGAATCGGATATATTTTTGGATCCACGCATCATTATCCAAAAAACTACCGGAAACAATTTTAGAAGTCAGATCCGAAATTCGGTTCGCATCCGGGTCGGCTTGTCGGGTTGTCGGGCTCTATACCCAGCACTAGTCTGGACCCTCAAGTGCATCTCCAAGTGGATCTTGACCCGACCCGACCCTCTTCACCACCTTCCACTTCAGTACCGCCAAGCCCTAGAAGAGAATTCCTCACGCTTCTGCGCTCAGCAGCCATCTCTCTCTCTCTCCCTCCCCCTCTCTTTTCAGTTCTCTCTCTGTGCAGATCATTTTTAACTCAATCTCTCGCCAATGAAGGAAGTAATCGCAAAAGCGGATAAAGAGGTAAACATAGCTTCTCCCAAGTCGAATTTTTTAGAAAATTTAATTTTAATAATATAAGAACCTTTTCCTTTTCTTTCTGTTATAATTTAGGATTTCTTTCCCCAATTTAACTACATTATTTTTTCCATGTCCTTGAACAATGGCGGCATTTTGCTTCAGTAATCACATGAATTGTGTTCATATTTTTCTCAACCAACTTGGCTTACTGCTGCCAGGTACTTGTGGAGGTTGTAAAATTCGCTCAAAAAAATGGATTGAAAGGAGCTAAAGGGGGTGGAAAGATTTTTTGGATTGCCACGACAAAAAATTTGGTGCTGGTTTGAGTGATCCAGCAAAAAGGTCTTCGGATATCTTGGCCGCTTTTTTGGCAACATTCACCCAAGAAAAAGATTGTAAGGTACTTAGTGCACAATTCAATGCATTGCTAATACCTTTTTTTTTTGGCCTTACCACTTGTCTACTCAGTTATTCTGGTAGTTTTATCTTCTTTGTTCCAGTTATTTGGCAAAATGATAAGGCGTCGTAGTGATCATGCTGCAGTGGAGCAGTTTGTCAAGAAGTTTCCAGACAAGGAAACCCCTCAACAGGTAGATATTGGAGTATTTTATATTAAACCCGCCTTTGCTTCTTGTTTGTTGCTCTGAAGGTGTCTGAATTGTTGTGTCTTGGTTGAAGGGATCTTCGCGTTGTTTCTCAGTAGTGGCCTAATGGTATTGCTTGTGTAAAAGATAGTCAAAACTATACGAGCTTGTTTGGTAACTAGAGCTAGAAAGAGTTAGCATGCAACTCTTGCTAACTCATGCCAATACCCGAAAGCGGGCAAAAGTTAGACTATAATCATTATTTGAGCGTGGAGGGAAAAGTTGGGATCTTTAGAAAATATCTATACATTTAAACCACTACTTTTTTTGGAGAACTCAAAGCCAACAATTCATCTTATGGAGAGGAACTGTGACTCTTGATAACTCTTGGATGTAAACTGTCATGACACTCTTAACTCTTGCTACTCTTCTTCCTAGATTTTGAAAAACAACTTTACTCTTACTCATACGCTCTAATTGCCACATGGGCTCTAGGTGTTGCATGACACATTATGAGAATTTTACCTCATAACAGTTAAGCTCTGTTATACAGTCTTCAGTTTCCTTGCACTCACTTTTTTGATATATGGCAGTAACTATCTTACATGATTGGTTTGTCTGCACTTGTCCCGTACTTGTGACTCATGCTAAACCAACATTAATGTGTACCCGCCACTCCGCCTGAAACATTATGTGTAAAAACAGAAGTTTTCCAGACGGACAGAAGTATGCTCTTTATAATTGATTTTCTAGTTTCTACCTCTCTGTAGTTTTATTCGTATAAGCATTTGCAAACATGAATGCTGTGAAAATTTTGACAATCACTTAATCATGAAATAATGTTAAGTTTTAACAATGGAATATGCAGAGGTTGGTTCATTTGACTGCTGAGCACCCGCAATATGCTCAATGCTACTCCTTTCCATCTCATGATGAGGTATTGTTGTCTCATCATCTTATTTTCAAGATTTTCTTTGATAGCCTCCGATAAACTTGACAGTGCGGATTAATTTTCTGTTTCATCAGACAATCATAGTTCACTTTTTATTTTAATATTTTATTTTGTTCATAAATTTCTTTCTGTTTAGCTGCCATTTAGAAAGATAAAAATGCTTTGAGAAGTCCATTCAGGGCTCTAGAACATTTCTCAAATATGCCTGGGGACTAATGGCTAAATATAGTTATTTGTTTTTCAGAGATACTGTTAAGTTTTAAAGCTTGTTTAAGAAAGTTTAGTTTATTCATGATGGTAGAACATATTTACTTATAACCTCTGATTTTTTTTTTTAATATGATATCATTTGTTATGGTTGATTGCATCTACATCTTATTTTGTGTAGAATACCTCTTCCTAGAATTGTGGAGTAATAATTTGATTTGTTACTTATCATGATTTACCTATATTTTTGGTGTAATAGGTTGGAGGCATTATCACGATCCATAAAGAATTTAGTTAAAATTAAAATAATTGAGTTTTTTTAATATAAATTAGATTATTATTTTTAATATTTTATTTGCAGAGTTGAGATGGAATCAAATTTTGAAGTCTTTTAAAAAGTTTGCTATAAAAGATTATGCTATGAAAAATATATTTTATCATACCCAAAGTTTTATTTCTCTGGAAAACGCAATTCGATTTCCAATTAGAATTATGAAAAAGTTGATCGTTTCTCTGAGTTTCTGTAGTTGGACAACTTAATAAGCCATATTTCCTAGAAAATTAATTGCATGGAGTAATTTGATTTAGTGAATATAGTTGTTTTCTCCATCTCCATTTAGTTTCTGTACACATCACACACCAATAATATAAGAAACCTTCCATTTGAGTGATAAATGTTATGTTGTGATAAGATCATAAAAGCGATTTTGTTTGATGAGTTGAGTTACAGGACTGGGTGATTGTGCCATTAGGTAAAATTTCAAAGGCAATGAAGTCAAAAACATTAATTTCTGTTGATTGTGAGATGGTGCTTTGCGAAGATGGTACAGACGCACTAGTCAGAGTATGTGTCGTGGATGAGAACTTGGAGGTATAAATTCCTTTGCATTGAAGAACTGTTTTCTGGAATGATATGAATATATGTCCTTCTGATATAATTGAGTCTACTTTGGCTCACCATTGTGTTAGATAAGTTTCATAGAGAGAATTTATAGTTTGTTCTTTCTTCGTTTGTTCTATATGATTACATTCTCTTTTATGTTCAGGTTAAACTTGATGAAGTTGTAAACCCCAATAAAGTAGTCGCTGACTATAGAACACATATTACCGGTATCACTGCTAAGGATTTGGAGGGGGTTACTTGTTCATTAGTGGATGTGCAGGTAGTGGTAGTTGCTCTGTGGTACTAATTAGATGTTAATGTCTTGTCCAATCCAGATCTGTCTTTTTTGCAGAAATCACTGAGGAAGTTGTTATCACATGGTACAATTTTAGTTGGCCACAGTTTACACAATGATCTGAAAGGTATGCTGGAGTTATTTGCTTGTCAGTGTTTTGTTATTATCTATGTTGATGACTTCTCAAGCAGCTTTCTTTCTGAACATCGAGTGTGTCTAGCGGTGAATCATTCTCATGTTCTATTTTACTCTTTATGTATATGCAGCGTTAAAGATTGATCATCTACAAGTCATTGATACATCATTCATCTTCAAATTTAAGGACTTACCTACTTGTCATTCACCTTCCTTGAACAATTTGTGCAAGGCAAGTGTTAGTTCTCTCTATTTTCTGTACCTTGGATGTTCCGATCTACTGCTAATCTTGACTTGAAATGCAAATAAACTCCAGATATTCTAGTTTATGTCTTGAAAACTATTAAGTAATACTGAATATAGCCTTCAATGACTGTAAATGAATAGAAATTGACCCCTAAAAAATTAGAGTATTATTTTTTTTTTTTTCACCTTTTCATTTTCTATGTCTATTTGGTGAGATTGTTCTAAATTGTCGCACCTAGTAAGAATTTGTTGAATTTTATGAGGCGGTGGGTTTGACAATGATTTTGGTAGGATTCAATTATTTACATCATTTTTAACGTTTATGTGATAAGTAAATCTAATCAACATAAACTCTTTTTTCCTAGTATTCCACCTGAATAATCAGGGAGAAGCTCTTCTTCAGTGGTGGTGGTACAGTTGCTTTTTATTTCTATTATTATTATTTTTGGGGTGGGGTGGGGGGGGGGGTTGCCTTAATTTCCTAGCGTGGCAACTAACGAATGCCACTGTTCATCATCATGACTATTTATACATTATATATGGACAATTTATTTAACTTATTTTAGGATCTCTATACCATGAATTAGTCATTCCTAAAATGAACAAATCTTCAATTATGTAACAAGTGGAATCACTTGATTCTAGGTTGATGGTTCCAAACCTTATGATCACCGGTCCATAAATGATTAAGATCTCAGAAAATGAAGATATTGGTGAGTGGTGGGATGCATCTATTAAATTTCTGACCTTTTTACTTGTTGGCTTCTCCAACACTAGGAAATTTCCCTAAATTGTTATGATGTGGCCATTTCCTCATCTCACATGTGTGCGGAGAGATGCACATGCAAACAAAGGATATGCATGCCATCAACCTTGGTGCCACAATTTGTAACATGTACTTATAGTTTTAAGGAATCCTATCTTGGAAGCGCAAAAATATCTGTTTTTATGAAACAGTCAGTGGTCTAGGATATTGTTGTCTTGGTGTTTGATACTTTGACACAACCACAACGTGTTCAAGAATCAAGATCTATTAATTGATAATATTATCCGGCTGAATCACAATGACCAACTTTGGCCTTCAGTGGCTGGCATTAAAAACCAGGCAGCAATTGTTTCATGGAGGTCTGGTAGGTGGTTATTGCCTCCCATGCTTCACAGTCGCGGTCTCGGCCGCCGACTCGTCGGGCACTGAGACGGATCGGTCTCGGCGACTCGGATCGGTATCGGGCGATACGCGCAAAACGCTACATAGAAAGCTCAAATTTTTTTGAAAAAATCACGACAAATCTTAAAAAAATGAAAACATTCACATTCATGTAACACGTGTCCAAAATATATCACCTAGCACATTAAACATAAAGCGAAAGTATAAATACACGCGTCGTCGGTATAAGCATATCAAAATACATGCACAATATAGTAAATTGCACAAACTACATTCATAAATACATGCTAATGTAGTTATTTTCACATTGAATTGCGATGAGGCACAAAATCATCATAATGTCGAGTCGACCGAGTCAACTCCAATTCTCGGCCGAGTCGGTTTCCTCTGAGTTGAGTCGACCGACTCATGACTCGGACTCGTCTCGGAGTGGGCCGAGACGGATACGACTCGGCTGACTCGTCTCCGACTCGGCCGAGTCTTTGAACCGTGTTGCCTCCGTTTGTATGCTTGATGCATCTGCATGAACATGTAACACTCCCGATTAGTGTTTAAGCAATTTAGCCATCAAGAACAACATGACATTATGGTATCATCTGTTTAAGTGTGGGGCCCAATCTTTTGAAAGGGTATTGAACCATTTAGGTGCTAGACAGAATTATGTTTTTGAATTTTTAGTTCCTGCTGTGCCCTGAGCTTTCATACATGTAATCTTGAAAGTATCTGTCAATTCCGTTGAAAGCAAAACCTTAGAAACAATTTTTTGGTAGAGTCATTATCAGTATACACATAAAAGGGAAAACTCTCTAAGTCAACTGTTTACTAGGACATACTTCACATTACTGTGGATGAGAGGATCTATTGCACGATTGACACAAGACATGATGTTTTTTTGTCTACCTGTCTTGAGCAAAGCAACTTAGGATCTGTTACTTTAGGCTTTGTGGTTAATGAGTTTGGTTATATTGCTTACCCAAACGAGTCATTTAAAAGTTAATTGGGTTAAGGACAACCTATTTTTTAAACTAAGTGGTACTTGTTTCATAACTCTTTGGATCCACTAAACTGTAGTAATTATGTCGTTAGGTGTTGCATAAAGGTTTTATTCTTCAGATTTGGATAATCATCCATTTAGGTTTGATCAGACATATCGATATTTTTTTTTTGTTAGACCTTCAGTTTGGCAAACAGATTCTGCTTGGCGCTGAGGTTCTATGGTTAAGCTAATATATGCTGCGACTTTAACACATAGGTACCTGTCCATTCATTATTTGATATGTGATTAAATCGTCTAGTGATGTGATTCCACAATATCCTGGGTGTTTTTAGAACTGCACCCAAAGAAAAATTGTCTATTGATGTGAACACAATCAACACATAGGTATCCTTTTGTGTGCATGCCGTCATTGATGGGCACTCAGAACCCTTGGAGGTTGGTTCTTGTTTGTGTGGTGTCTGATTTCTGAAAAAGCTGGGGAAACAATAGGGAAAAATGGAGGATTGGGGAATGGGAAATGGAGGATTAGGGTTTGTGGGTGAATAAATTAACGGGTTGGACCTGAATTAACAATTTAACGGGTCCAACATTTTGAAAAACAATGTTCACTGCCTTCAAGGCCGGCATAAGTAAGCGTTAAACATAATGGGCCACCTCGGCAGCCATAGGCTCCTAAAAGCACCTGACTGACTAGGTCTTACTGGGGGTCTAACAACTGCTTAATGCTTAGGCGGGTGCTGAAGCCATTTTTTACAACACTGAATTATGTCCCCAGCAATTGGCCGGTGTCAAGGCGACAATGGATGTATAAGTTTACTCTTACAGGGCCTGGACTATTCTTCTTTTAATTTTGATTCTTATATTCTTTGCAGGCTGTGCTGGGCTATGAAGTTCGTAGGGAAGGTGAACCGCATAATTGCCTAAATGATGCACAAGCTGCAATGAAGTTAGTTCTTGCCAAGCTGGAACATGGATTTGATGATCCTATTGCCGTTGCAGGAAAAGACGTATGTTGAAAATAATAGTAACCACTGACCCTTTCATAAATGATTTATCTATACAAATTTATTTAATTCATTTTTCTTCCTTGTGTAGGTGCCAAACTCTGATCTAGCAAAGCTGCTTCTTCACAAAATACAAATTGAAATACCTTGTCAAGAACTACGAAGGGTGTTCCCTATGGAATATAATATTGATATTGAGGTTTGTGATTCATGCTCTGTACTTATGCAGAGTAATTTAGAGATTATTTACAAATTTAAAGCACTGTGTCAGAACATTTTCTTTTGCAGGCTGATATGAAAATTAAAGGCCAATACTATTCTACATTTGCTGTTTTCAAGAATGCAGGGGAGGCAGATGCAGCATTTAGTGGATTAGAAGGGCAAGCAAACATGGTATGTGCTGAAAACAGTGAGCTTTTAGCTAGCTTCTTAAGCCCAAAACTAAAAGTAGTCTTAGAACAACAACAATGGAAATTATGGTTCTCCGGAGCTTTCTACTGGAACAATATTTTGTGAAACTTCCTACTTATGAATCGACGGTTCTCATGACCATGTTTGAAGTTTTGTGTACTAAACCATTCTGACAAAAGAATAAAGACTACTGCAGGTAACGGAAACTAAAGTCAATTTGTGTAAGAAAATACTAAGCACTAAATGTATATATAATAAGGAAAATATAAGTGAAAGGAACAAGAATTTCTATGATTTTTTTAAAGGGAAATGAGTTTCTCGAAACTAATGAACCCTACCACAAATTACTTGTCATCTATACAATTCTTATGCAAGTTTTAGATCCTTCAAGTTGTCATAAAATCAAATAGTTTGTAATGTTTTAGTACTTACTCTTACACTTGCTTCAAGAGCTTTGGCTTCTACTGTTTTTTTTCTCTTGCATATGGTAATTTGATGTCAGAATTTTTAAAAGAATGTCAAAACCAGAAATCAGAGTTATAGTATGGCAAATTCCATGAAATGTAGTAGAAAGTTAGAACATCACTTTTTTTTTGTGTGCCGAATTACTGATTTACACTACCACTTTGACAAAGAAGTAGGTATTACAGTTAGGGCGTGTTTGGAGGTTTTGTTGAAATCACGAAACATCAAATCAAACGCGTTTCCTGGGCTTTTCCTCCTCTCGCGGGATGAAACCAAAAAAGCAAGACACGTAGGATTTACGTGGGGCCCCAGATATCATTAAAATTTTCCGCGAGTGAAACCAAACGCGGGTTTGGAAAACTGTCAACGTGGCAGGCCGATATAATGATTCTGCAGGAGGTTTCCTCCAACCAAACGGGCCTTTAAAATTACATGTTCAAACTTGTTTTTTTTTTAAAAAAAATTCTTAACAATAATTTAATTTGTGTCACCAAATCTATTGTCACGACACCCCCCTTCATTGGAGAATTGACCTCTTCTACCACCAGAGAATCTGTTGCACACTCCACCATCTCTCCTGTTAGAGAAGCCACCACCACCACCACCCGTCCTCTAAAGTAGAAAAGCAATTAAAATGCTTAGAACTGTTACATACCATTCCAGTTTACAAAATACGGCTAAAAACCACCATACGTAAACAAGAGAAAATCGATTAAAAAGTTCAAAACTGTTCTATATTGTCCCGCTTACAAAATATGGCAGAAAAACACTAGACCTAAGTAAGTTTGAGTTCTTGCAAATGGTTTGATATATTCCTTTACTAACTAGCAAGGTTCTAAATATCGGATATTAGGTTCATATCGGTTGGGGATTTTTTCATATCGGATAGCGGATATCCATTTTTGACATTTTTTTTCTCTCTCTCTCTCTCTATATATATATGTATATAAGTATTGATAACTTAAAGATAATTAGAAAGTTTTATATTTCATCTATTAAATAAATATGTGACAACATGCATCCAAATCATTCAAGTATAAGCAATATATGCACAATGCAATTTATGATGCATGGACACGACACGGATACGTGACACGGAAAAATCCAAAAAATTAAGATACGGAGACACGACAAGCAATATTTAATTATTATATATAGATAAATTTATAAAATATCAATCAATAAACTAAAATACAATCATGTGTAGAAGGTATAAAATATCATAAGTTTATAAAAAATTTACAACCGAAGATCATAAGTTCACAAGTTATCAACCAAGTTAACCAACAAGTTATCATCATAAGTTCAAAAAAAATTACAGTTAGAATCATACCTCAAGGATCAAGATGAAGTTGAAACTAGTCCAGTGACTTTTTCATTATCTTTTTCTCCATCATAGGCAAACAACATGTCCTCCATCGTGGGTTCATCAAGAGAAAGAGTAGCAAAATCTAGAAAACCAGCACCCTGAAATGATTCAAAGCCATCTTCGTCAATATCCCACATCCTTGTTTCTCTTGATTCGTCTGAACTTCGAGAAAGCAAACGGGGTTGTCATGTACGTACACTAGATCTTTCTCTCGTGTCGGGGTTAATTCGTTCCTCTTTAAGGAGTGGATAAAGGAGTATATACTCTAATTCCTTTCACAACAAGAGGAGGAACATGGTTGGTCTAAAAGCTTTAAAACCAACACATATAAATCTAGAGTTGAGGAATCATAAGGAACCCATCAACACTTCGGATCTACAAATCCTCTATCACAAAGAAAATTCTGACCAAAGCGCCCAAAAATCTAGCATACTCTATGCTCACACTGTCGTTCATCAGGGTTGGGATATTATCTCTTCAAACACTTACTTATTCCGGAAGAGATCTCCTCATTAAGCCAAACATCATGATAATACCTGTTAACATAAAGAATAACCACATTAAAGAATAACCACATTAAAGAATATGAATTATAACGTAAACTTAAATATTATTTTGAATTCAAAGAGTGTGCCAAACATTGAATTGGCGTGTTACTCTTGTTCCATCAATTCTCCAAGATTTGATGCACAACATCATAAAAAGGTGATCGCTCATTTTTCTTTTTTCCTTCATATCGTTAAATAATAATTTTAACCTTCTCGATTGTTGTCCCACATGTCATACACCAAATGAAGAGATGGCATGTCGTGACCCTTATCATGTCATAAATTGGATCGGTGAAGGCAATGAAATAATTTATCTTGTCCCATCACAAATCATCTGGCAATTTCTCTTTAACAAATTGTGTTGGTCCTATCATCATCCCTATACATGTTCCATTGATCAGTAAGAACTAAATCTTGAAGGTTTCTTTTGATGACTTTAAACCTCTTCAACATGATAATTCAAGAAGCAAATCTAGTTTCTGCAATCACAAGAAGCTTCATCTTGGAATAGTCATTGAACATGACAATCCTCATGGAATGGTTCATGATGAAATTTTTATCGATCAAGGCATCATTCGAGCCTCAGTGATCCAATTATATTATGCATAAGTTACAACATTTGCCTTCGTATTTTTAGCCGTACAAATATTCTTAAGTGCAAGATTAAGAGTGTGCACTACACAAGTAGTTCAAAAGATGTGAGGATACTTGCTCCTTATAATAACACCTGCAACCTTGCATGTAGAAGGGTTATCAGTTATGGTTTGGATAATATTTTGAGCTCCAACATCTTTGATGCAATCTTCAAGTTTCTCTGCAGTGTAATGCATGTTTTTCACTTATCTCTCAACATTTACGGAGTTTAAAAAAATCGGGCCACTTTCGGGACAACCATGAAATTAATGATAAGTCTCTTTTGTGCATCCACCCATCCATCACTACAAATGGAAATCTTCTTTTGCCTCCATGTGCCATTGGTGGGTTTCATCAACCTCTCTCGTGAAATTTCTCATGTTGCAAGAGAGTGGTTCTCAAAGAGTTGTAGCTAGGAGGTTTGTAGCCGGCGATTGGATTGTTTGCGACAAATTTAAATTCCTTAGCGTATCATGGATTCCTTTTCAAATTAAATGACAATCTATCGGTATAGAATATTATCGTAATAATGCAATCTAATTCATCTCTTGCCTCTGTATTGAATGCTTGATCCACAGTGTTGACCCCCTCCTCTTCTTCGGTTCATTTGGACCACTTACACTTCCACAGGTCGCACTTGACATTGAATATAAAGGCAAAATTATATTCCTAGGCATAGAAGCCTTCCGTATCATTTTCATTTGCTCCATCTCCTTTGTCATGTCCCTTTTGTTGTGGGGTTTAACCGTTACACACATCTTTATTCCTTATCTGCTTAACCATATGATATGGGTCTTGACTCTTGAGTATGATTCATTGAATGTTTCAAGACAATAACTACACTTCCATCGTCAGTTTCTTTATCCCCTTCTAATTTTTTCTACTTTAGTTACATACTTTCAAAGAGGTGTATAATCATCCATTATTCCACTTGAGAAACCTTCCATTGAAGTCATATTGCTATAAACACAATAACACTATTATTTGAAGAAAAGCAACATTTCATACACAATCTTTCATCAATTATACAATAATTTATTGAGATAATTACACACATCAATTAATTTTACAATCCTACAACATTTAATTTCACAATTCCCTTATGTCAATCCTTCAATTAATCCTTCTGATCTCTCTCTTCCTCTGCTCCTCTCTCTGCTATGGATCTCTCTCTCGCGGGTCTACTCTCTCGATCTCTTTGCTTTCTCTGTCGATCTCTCTGAGAGATCGAGAGAGATCCAGAGCAGAGAGAGCACAGAGAAGACACTCTCTCTACTACTGTTCTCTAACTCTCTCGATCGCTGCTCCCTCTTCCTCCATTTCTCCCTTCATGCTCTCTAACTCTCTTGATCTCTTTCTCTTAGAGAGAGAGATAGAGAGATTGAGAGAGTTGGAGAGCAGAGATGGACAGATGGAGGGAGAGAGAGCAGCGAGAGAGATGGAGACATTGAGGGGGAGATCGAGGAAGAGAGAGAAAGAGAGAGCGATGGAGAGAGATCGAGAGAGGGGTAAAAGTACCTCTGGACGACGACGAGAGGAACGATGAGATCGCTGCAAGGTTGCGGCTTTGACGAGGTGGCAGCGAGAGGACGATGATGAGAGGACGAGGTTGCAACTTCAACGAGATTTCTTCGACCGCGAGAGGATGGCAGGAGGTTGCAGCTTGGATGACACCTTCGACGAACGGTGAGAGGACCTTTGAGGTCGCAACTATGGGATTTGAGAGAGATCAATCATAAGGGAAAATTGGGGATTTATGGTTATAAATAGTATTGTCGGGTTCGAACTCACAAACCCACAAAGCCGAAAACCGTGTGCGAGTCGTGCCCCCTCTGAGTTTGATCATGTCGGGCGAGTCAACACAATTGACTCGTGTTAGATACGGATTGACCGTGTTCGACACGTGTCGTGCACGTGTTCGACACGTACCCGACACGGCTTCCCTGGGCGCGTGTCCGTGCTTCACAGAATGCAATAAAATAAACTTAGAAATTTGCAAAATCAATTCTAATTATAATTAACCAACTCATAATTATAATTTTATATACTATGAATCAAGAAAAGCTTACTACTTGCCTGAAATATAATGAATGAACTAAAGAATAAAAAGATGAAATTCTTACTCTTTAAATTTAAGTTTTTGAGTAAGGCTCTTACTTGCAAAAAACAAAAGCTATGCATAAGAATTACAAAAAACACATATAACTCAATATATAAACAAAAAAAAAGATCACTCATTCCAATCCTCAATCTACCCTAAACCGCATAAATAAAGTGATAAACAACATGCATAAATAATAAAATTAAACAATATCATAAACCATGAATATTTAATAAACATTCTTAATTCTCAACTTTTTAATAATAGCATAATATAGCTAAAAAGTTAGGCTCAAACTTGATTTATTATGAAAGAAACCCAAAGAAAAAGTGCAATATTAGCCGATGTCTGGCTCATACATATTATTTGATATATTGGCCAATATCGGCCGATATCGGCTCAAACTAATATGGCTGATTTTTTTATCAAATTATATTGGTATGGGTCCAAAACCTATATATCGTATGATATACCATCATATCGGCCGATATTTAGAATCATAATACTAAGAAACATCATCTGCGAGTTAAATAAAGTAAAAGTTGATTTAGGATTTAAAAGATCCTTATAGGTTATATGTAAAGCCTTCTTGTTATGGGTACTCACATGGTGTATCTTTTGTAGAAATTATTGTTTTTTAAATCTATGAATGGGTTAAAACTTAAAAGTAAGAATTATTATTTCTACTAGGCATTATTCATGAAAATCTTCTTCAACATATGAGTCATTTTCTAGTGCCCACAAAATGCATTGGGGAATATGCTCGAAAAAATGCATTGGGGGAAACTATCTGGTCCTATCATGAAGAGATTTAAGGTCATTTAAAAGGAGAACAAGGGTGGAAAGCATGGTTTTTAAATATCTGCGGCTGATGTAGATATATCGGCAATATCGTATCGGGTTTTAAGGAAGCTATAACCAGCTGATATAGCCTATATTGTTGATATTGACGATATTGATATTAAACCCATTAGCCGATACCGATACTGATAGTGAGATTTTGAACCGTGGTGGAAAGAACAAGGGAAAATACAATTAGTAATGTCCCTTTGGGAATGATATCTTTTGCATTATTGTCAGTTTCATTTTGAAAGGTAGGGATCAGTAGTTTTACCACTACATCAATCCGCTGTTGACATATATTTGCAACTTACACATGTAGCTACAGGGATTGAAGGCAGGAGTCATTGCACATCAGTTTTGATGGTGGATAGAGAGAGGAAATGTAGTTGAATAAATATACCCACTTCTATTTGGTTGAATGATAACTAAACCCATTGTAAAAAATAAAATAAAATAAGAGATGATATGATGGATTCAGTGTATCCATGTAATTTCCATGACAATATTACATTTTCTTATTTATGTGTCAATCACGTTCAGAAGCATGCACAAAGCCTCAATGAAAATTTTCTAAATTAAAAGTGTCCAGTGCCTATGGTCTCAAGCCGATTATGGTATCACTGCATGTCTATTTCCACACGAAGAAGTTTGATTTGCATTAAGCTGGAAGTTCATAAACTGGAACATAGCATATGGAGACCTCTGGCTCTGGATGACCTAAAGGTGATACTTGTGAATACACTGATTTTGGGAAGGTATCCCTGTGGGTTCTACTTTTTTCAAGTCTACGCTTTATTTTATATTGGGAAGTTTTCTTTATTTCTTTCTTTTTTCCCCCCTTTGATGCATTCCTCTTTAGCGGACTACTGGACTGTTAATTGACTTGACTGAACTGGAAGAGCATAACATTTGAGGCCTCATCTCTCATCATACGGCCTTCTAATGTCTAATAGGATTTGGCAACTCATCCCTCGTCCTCCATATTGATTAGTTGTACAAATTTTGAAAGTCCTTGCCAATCGTATAGCTATTCATAGAGGACTAGGTGCTTAGCTATCTAGAAAGGAATGTGGTGGTGCTTTCTCCCTTAGGACTGTCATGGAGAATTCTCCTGAAATTCTTGTCTGGATTAGTTACTTCACCTCTAAAGTGATCCATTCTCGATTCTTGTTGTAGGTGGTTCAAGAAAGGTTAAACCATTGATCAACTTTGCAGAGCAGGATTCCATATTAATAATCTCTTTGACAACTGTACATATCTGGCCTTCAGTATTGTCCGCATCTCTTTAGTGTGCGGATATGTACAATGTATGTGAATATATTCCTGTTCTTATCTGTCAAAAACATTGTCAGGTGCAGATATTTATCTGAGATCATTAAATCATACCTTAAAACTTCCAACAGCAACATTCACATTCTAATTCAGAATCCCCTTCAGGCCATATCTTAGGAAGGTCCCTCCTTTATCTTCATTTGTTAGCATGAAAGTGAAGAAAGCAAAAGGAAAATCAAGAAGAATGCTAATTTGTTGTTCATGATATGGCAAAAAGCAAGAAGAACAGAGTGCAGAAAATATAAGCAGATGATTCTCGCTAAAATAATTCGATTAAACACTCAACTTAAACCACAATATATCTTGAACTCTCAAGAATAATTTTTGAAGCCTCCACAATAATCTAGACATAGCTACATGCCGTAAAACCCTCTCATCAAATTCTTCTTTATTATACTATTATATGCTTACCTCTTGTGGGTTGGAAATTGGGATTTTGCATTTGACTCCCGTCATTGCAGATGTTCATAAAACTTATCATATCCATTCCATTTATATCCAATAATGTAGGGTCGTTTGTAATGAATGAGAGTGCACAAGCTCTCAAATCTGTATTTTTATAATTTGAGAATCTTCTGGGGGCTCTTCACCATCAAATCTGGTTACTCTTAACCACTATATTTACATTTCTATCATTTATTAGCCACACATTGTTTTCAACTTTGACTAGAGGACTCATTCTATGAAGTATTAAAATTTTAAATTAAATCCTAGGAGCAAATTTGTGTCAGTTTCATCTTGATGGAAATTACTTATGCAATCTTTAAGCAGCAACCAATTGGCTTGCTTCCAGAGGTATTTGCAGAATAGTAACATTAATGAGAAATTTTTAACTGGCTTGGTATATTTCTTTTCGATGTATAGAATTAGCTTTTGTGTTGTTGATATGCGTTGTTTTCTAATTCCATGTCTCTGCTTAGAAACGCCATAGTTTTGCTACTAAGCAGACAATCTATTTCCTTTTCCACCCCGATGCAGGACTCTTCTGGACGTCTGCAGAAGCATGTCTCGCAGACGCTCAGTACAGGACAGACATTTAGTTTCTACATCCGCAGGATGACGGCGGGTGGCCTGCTTGAAGACATCAAATCGCCAAAGAAAAGACTTGCCCGAGAGGACGGCAGCCAAGACCCAAAAAGGCAAAGAACGTGTCAACAGCATTGCGACCACGTCCTTGAAATCGAGAGACTGAAGAAGCAGCTCAGTGACAGAGAAGAAGAAATATTTAATCTGCAATTGGCCCTAGCTGCTGTCAGAAGGAAAAAAGAGGTTGTAGGATGAGCTTTGTCAAAAGATATTGTGTGACATTATATTACTGTATCAATCCTTTTTGTTAGTGTGTAATTCGACGGGATAATTGCATCCCATTTCTGCTGAAAGTAGTAAAAGCAATTTTGATAGAGGAATTGAAGCAAGTCCTCAGATGATGTGGCACAGTTTGAGATTTGCAGGTTTTATCAGAGCTACAGTGCTTACAGTAGTTGCAAACAACATTTATGGTGCAATATGTTATGTAAAGATTCAATATTTCAGCAGTTTTGTGTGAACATCCTGTGTTCAGTTGTCTGCAAGGTTAGACCAAAAAATTATAAATATTGCAGGTGGGAGAGTGACAAGAGCAGGAATTTTTAAAATCTAACCCACTAAATTTCCAATCTAACCAATTAGCTTGATTGAATTTGACTTGGTTTCTTCACCTATATCATCTGCTTCGACCTCTTTATACGTAATATTATTTCTGACAAAATTATATTAGTCGATGTATGTTACTGATAATTGTAATTACAAAGCTTATTCGGGTAAAATGCGATTCATTATTTATTTAGCTGAAATTATCCAAATCAAGTGTGACTTGCAAGAGATCCTCCTGTATTATAAAGATTATCAGCAAAAAAAATTGAATTCAGTAGAAACAATCCCTTATGATTAGGCAGAAAACACCAATATTATTTGAAGGATTAAAAAAAAAACATTAGCGGTCTGATGGTCCTACATGGGTTGTTGAGCACTCTCTTCAGGTCACGAGTTTGAGTCCTCACGTGAGCGACATTTGAAATTGCCTTCATGCATCCCCCTCCCTTAACTAGCAAAAAAAAAAAAAAAATTCCTGATAATATCGGGATTTTACCTTCTTTTCCTCTCCCAATCTCCTATGAATTATTATGCAACATTTCTTATGTTATTACAAGTTGTAAATATAACAGTTTATAATTCATTTTGCTTCTTTCTTGGAATGACTTGGATAAATTAGTGCTAAATTGCAAAATTTTTATATTAAATTTTCCTTCACACAAGTAGGATTAATTTAATCAAAACCGAGCGAAGCGAGAGAGGTTTTCTCCTGTAACTCCTTTAAGAATTGTGTCTATCCGTCAGTCCTCTCTCTCGCTCTCTCCTCCTCTATCTCTCTTTCTCCGCTCAGTCGCCGCTTATCTCCTCTCTTCCTCCTCTCTTCTCCATCTCCCCCCCTCTCCATCTCTCTGATCCTCCCCTCTCTGCGTGAGCCCTCCCTCCTCTTTCTTTCTTCTTTCGCCTCCTCTTCTTCTTCCTCTTGCTGCTCCTCACTCTCTTCAGACCCCACCCCCTTTCTCTCCTCCCCTTTTCCTCTTTCGTTGCTATCTATCGGTTTCTCACCGACGACATCAGTGTACTAGTTTAATTAAAACTGATTGAAGGGAGGATTTTTCATGTGACTCATATAAAAATTTTGCCTGTCTGTCCGTTTTTATCTGCGTGCGCGAGAGAGAGAATCGACCCCACCTTCCTCGCTAAGCCCCCCCCCCCGCCCCCCCCCCCCCCCCGCCGCCTGATTGATTGGTCAGTTTCCCATCAATAGCGACAGTATATTAGTTTAAATTTAAATACTTCACTACTATTTGATTATTTCTTCAAAAATCATCATTTACCTACCTGGTATAAGTTCCAAGTAATTAAAAAATAAAGGAGTTGAGAAGGGAAAGGCCCGATAAAAGTTTGGGTCAGCTTTGGGCTGACCCTTTACCGACCCGACCCAACCCGACCTCAAGGCCGCAGCATCTCATCCCTTTGCTCCCCACTCTGTGCTCTCTCTGTGTACAACCTCCGTTCTTTACCCGTGCTCGGCGACCTCCGTTCTCGGGTACAAATCTCTCTCTCTCTCTCTCTCTCTCTCTCTCTCTCTCTCTCTCAATGTTCCAATTATTCTTGATTATTTTGTTGTTTTGGTCCTTCAGCTTCAAAATTTGCATCGGTTTTTTGGATTTCAAAGACCTAGAATGACGAAAAGAGCTCACGTCGGCTGAGGGAGGAATTGACTTTGACTGACTGGCAATGGATAGACAGGCGCAGAGGAAGGCGTTGTTCCGCTCGAAATTGAGAGAGTCTTCCCAAAATCGAGACAAGCGCATCGATTCTCCTCTCGTCAGGTAAATTTTTTTATCTTTTTTACTTGATGATACAGTCTACTAACCACTGTTTTGAGATTTTGTAATCGGTTCTGAATTATTGCATTGGTTGTATTTGATTATTATAAGTGTATGGTTTTGGGAATGAATGGTTTAGTTCTTTGTTTTCTTGATACTTTTTCTTCATGGCCTTTATAGAACTTGGTTGCAGAGTTATAAAGGGACTTCTTTTTGATTGAGTGAAATTTAATTTTTGTTTAGTTCGGACAGTATGAGATATTATGATGTTGGGGAGTGCAATGATAAAAAGTTATGATGCTTTTCACGCGCTATAATTCTCCTCCTTTCTGTGTTCTTTTTTATATCATTTTCTATCTCTTTACCTAAAGTTCATTGTAACTCGTATCATTCTTCGGAACAAGTAGATATATCAGCTACTGCGCGCAGAGATGCAGACCATCCTACGATTACTTTCTCTAAACAAAACATAATTCAAATATACTGTCAAACCCTAGGGAGGCATATATGTGTTTGAAGCAACATTTTAGAAGAAAACAAGGGATATAACAAGTTCTTTGATTTAACTGTGGTGGTGTTCAGGAGGGGTCAACTAGGGAGCGCTGATTGCTGAAGTACTTACAGCGAAGTTGTAACCCTGTGAATCCGTGATGCAAGATAGCAGTGAGCAATGTTATTTGACTTATTAAATTTAGCGTTAGGGTTAGGGTTCAATACTTTCTAATTTTCGGCCAGTTGTAAAGTGCTGAAAGTAGTTTATGTTAGGTTATTCCTTGAGAAAAATTTTGGTTTTCTGCATTTTCCAATAGAGCCAACAATCAAAATATAAGAAAGTTCTCGACAAGCTGGGGATGGGAGGATATAATCTGGAATATCTCATATGTTGTTGAATGTAGTTAAACAGAGTAAAATTTTCAGAATTCAGAAGGGGAGATCTTCAACGAAGCAATTGTGTGCATCTTGGGCATAGTTCTAATTAACATGGTTTACCAAATCTTGTAGAATTGAAACACCATATTGTCAGTAAATCTGTAGATCGCTATTGAATTGTAGGTTCAAACATGCAAAACGAATTCTTTTAGTCAAATAGAAAATGGTCATGATATTTATTTAATCATCAAGAAGGGTTTCTCATTTGAGATAAAAAGGGGTTGTCTAACTGCAAATTAAAGTTGTTGTCTTGAATGGCAATGGATTGAAAAATAGAGATCCTTGGCTAATTGTTTACCACCTTTTGATAGTTATTTTGCCATAATATTAGCCAGGCATACCTTTTGAGCTCCTTTATTCGAGTCCATGTGCGCTCAGTGCACACGTATGCACATAGATCTTCAATCACATGTTTCTATTCTTCACTCCATGCACGTGATGCACATACCATGTATATGTATGCATGCACGTGCGTGCACACACACGCGAGCTATAACTATATACATAGATACATATGATTTTTATGGGTTTATATGCATGTATGTAGTGTAATTATTTGGGGAAAAATGTTCTGATGTATCCTTCCTTACCTTTAGGTACAATGAAAACGATCAACCAGTTTGTAGAGTATGCAATGTCATTCTGAAATCTGAATCACTTTGGCCTGCACACCAGGCTTCTCGAAAGCATCATGAGGTAATGTGCTGTCTACCACCAGGTGGTTTAGGTTCCTTGCAATTATTGATTTTGTGTAGAAATTTTCTGTCAGCAGTTTCATGAATTGATGAACTTTAATCTGTTAGATTTATTTTGATATGGAGATGATCTGATTCATATTGCTGATTTTTCTACTGTTTTGCATTGTAATTATTTTAACTGATCTAGTCAGTTTTTGCTTGCTGAATTGTGGCTAGAATGTTAAGATAAAAGGCCTCCACGTGCGTTGAATTTATTTATAGTATTATAACTTTCTCGAACTTGTTTTGCTGTCTTGATGTTATATGTTTCTCAACTGTGCTTCCTTTGATTTCTTAAGCGGTGACATGATAATAAAATTCTTGTTTTCATTTAAGATATCTGTTTATGGTACCATTTCACTGAGTTTATCAGAATAGAATGGTATAAAACAAGACAACAAACTAACAGTTCTTCTCTATGGACACAAGATCATGAAAAATATATCTTCGGTTGTAGAATCCACGTTCAGACCTGTTTTTACTGCTGCATTGCACACATTTCCAGCAGTCTCTTGCATCAGCAGCAGGTGTTACACCTAGATAACTCTGCAATATGTGCTCACATACACCTCTACATATCTCCTACATTTCACTAATTAGTTCACACATCTCTGTCCATCTCTACCATTAGAATGGTTGGGTTGCCTCCTCTAGATAATTTTGTATAATGTGTGTGAACTGTGTTTGGCATCGGAAAATGAGTGTGGGCATTTTTTCGTTTAAAAGATTTAGCATCTACACTATATAAAGTTTGGAAACTTTCTAAAACTGAGCAGAGAAAGATGAGGGAAAGGGAGTTTTATGCTTTGGTTGGAGGAAGAGAGAAAAGTGCCCTGCCTGGTAAGAACAGCTACTACTATGATCCTTCAAATAAGGGATTCAATTATTTTGACGTAATAGATACACATTTGGTATGTCATATGTGTTCATTCATTGTACAAACATGTAACTGGGCTTGTTCTTCTAATTAGCTAATTCATAACATTAACTCAAAATTTGAAGAGAAAGCTGGTGATGAGCGCCCCAACCCCCCACCCCCCCCCCCCCCCCCCCCCCGGCCCTCCAAAAAAAAGGAAAAAAAAAAAAAACCACACACACACACACACACAACAGCTAAGCAACAATTAGTCTCTCACTACAACTAAATCACTTCATATATCCAAATATACCCCTCAGGGCCTCATATGACACTTAATTTCATTTAATACTCTATAGTATCCTATATAAAGGAAAGGAATCAAGTTAATTCATATTGACCTGAGTCAGTCAACTAATAAATAAGTTAGATTTTGTCAACTAGCAATTGAGGGTGAAAGAATGAAAGGACCATAACTTACCTTGTATGAAATGTCCCAATGAGTTTGACTTGATAAACCTGCTACTTTATCCATTAGTTGACAAAGGGACACTATATTTCAAGCCCATCAAATTGAGCGAAGTAAAACCATCCTTTGGATAAATTTCACTGGCTTATATAGTACATTTTACATTCTATATAAATACCACTCTATCGAGAGTTTGGTTAATTGCTTTATTTGTGATTTTGGGATACATGCAAAGCTCTCTAACCAGAAAACCACTTGGACTTGAAAGGCATAATCTGCTAGGTATGTACTCTCACCGTGGGCAAACATAAAGTAATTAAGGTAACATAAATTGTCTGCTTACATTCCTAGCTGCTAGAAATGGATGACCAGTGTATGTCAAGTCCATTTCTCATGATGTAAGCTTATACTTTTAGATAATGGAATATTCAAATATTTTACTATGAACATATAGCTGTTATTGCTCTGCTGGTCTTCTTTATTAAACATTTACTTGGACTAGAAGTCTCCATTCTTCATAAGCTAGATTCCATGGTATCTCCAAAGGGTGAGAAAACCACTTTGACTGAAAGCATAAGCTGCTTTGTATGGACCCTCACACGCGGGCAAACATAAAGTACTTGCAGTAACATATATTGTCTATGTTTAGATTCCTAGCTGCTAGAAATGGATGGCCAGTGTATCTCAAGTCCATTTCTCATGACGTAAGCTTATACTTTTTAGATGATGGAATATTCAAATATTTTACTATGAACATATAGTTGTTATTGCTCTGCTGGTCTTCTTTATTAAATATTTACTGGACTAGAAAGTCTCCATTCTTCATAAGCTAGATTCCTTGGTATCTCCAAAGGGCGACCGTATTAAATTTCTAGGCATTCTTTGATCTCTTGTCACAATCCTTGAAAGTTCAATTTGTGATCTGCAACCTAACTCTTTCAGTAAAGTTTTGACACACATCCTCTACAATCATTTCCACATTTATCTACTTGTGCAATCACTATTTCACCATGAAGTATTGGGCATTATTATTTTCCATTCATCTGAGCATGGTTTAAAATCTCGACATCTGTATGAGTATTGGCCAATTGTTTTTAGTATCGATATTGTCAATATCTGCCGTTAACATCAGCCATTAATTATCAGCTTGACAGATATTATCGGTTCAATATCATATCAATCACCTCAAAACCCGATATGATATTGCCTATATATCAGAATTGGTCGATATTTGAGACCATGATCTGACCCTCATAACATTGATGATCATTTTTTGCTTTGCCAAGATTTTTGTCATTATTTGTCCGGCATATGCTACATGTTATGTTCTATAAGTTTTTCACTGGCTCTGATTGTAGTAAAATGATCGGCATCCACTATCTAGTTGGTTTTTGTGATTGTTCCCTGATCCCATTTTGCGGGTTTGCTTGCTGTTGAAATTTCCTTGTATGCCATTTTTGACAGCTCTCGAATATATTATTTTTATTAACTTGATTAGACTCCAGATGTAATCATCAAAACCTTCCTTTTGTTATAGTCCTAATTAGCTATTTCTCTATCTCATCTTATTCATGTAGATCCAATAATATAGACCTGGTGTCTTAGCTTGGTTTCTTAAATTCAATTGGATTTGATGTTAAGGATAACGGGTAAGACCTTCCCTTATCATACAACTATATTGCAGTCAGAAACTGGTTTATGTTCCTTTCTCATCTTATCGTTTTATGCTTGTCTTTGTTGATCATACAACCTCTTTGCATGTGTATCATCCTAATGTTGTCTTGTATTATTATATTACTCCTAACCAATGTATGGAATGCTCCACATATAGACACTATTTCAAGTGTCCCCCATCTAGATATCCATCAATTGTTGTTTCTCTTATCAATCTTTACACTGTTTCATGCATAAATTTGAATTTTTTTAGCAGATGCCTTTTATGTGTTTATGTTGGAATGACATTTACCTTATTTACTTAAATTACATATTTTATCATGTTTATGTTAAATACAGGCTATTGAAAATGTCAAAGCTACTGCTGCAGGAGTAACTCAAGCGAATAAAGTAAATGCTGAAAAACCAGCAGCATTGCAAAAACCACGACCATCATCCACACTGCCTGCAGATTTTTTTGATAATCGGGAGACAAAAAGGCAAAAGGGTGGTAAGTCTTAACTTTAGTTTTGGCTCGTTCTATCAATCACGTCCTATTGATGCCATGTATGAAGCTTACTAAACAAGAACCTGTCACATTATCCTCAGTCCATGGTTTCTTAGTTTTCTCTATGATATAAATTTGGGTTCTGGATTTTCTTGCAACTAACGCATAGATTGCATCTAACTTCATCTAAATAGTTGGGCTATGAGAGTTTTAATAATTTCTCAAATATTATTAGACAGATATCTTATTAGGCATATATTTTGTGTGTACCAATATTCTGTTAGCTGGACTGCAGAAAGATAAATTTTTAAGTAGAAATGTGGAGTGAAACTTCATGGTTTAAACCATTTTTGCAGGACAGCATGGTATGTAGGACTTTGCAAGATGTAATTAATTAGAGTATGCAACCCAAAAAAAAAAAAAAAAAAACCCACCACACACCACACACACACACACACAGCAGCCACAAAAAAGAAAACAAAACATACTTGATGCTTCTGAATTTAAAACTCTGTAGTAAAAAAAAATGTGTGCTTTCACACCATCATTTTAAACCTGTTTTGAACACGTTTTGACATTTTTATTTTTGATACGAATTTTTTTAATTTTAGCTTTAGGTAAATTGTTAATATTACTTTTTGATAATTTTTTTAGTTTAGTTACGATTTAGTTATAGATCTTTGTTAGTAAACCTATTTATCCATCAAGGAAACTAAATTATGCTAAATTAGATGCAAAATATGTTTTCATTTGTTATTATTAGATAAAACTTTTGAAGGTGTATGTAAACAGATCTGGTATCAACATTTAAATACTGACATATCTATAGTGTTTTTGTACATCCGTTTTTTTTAAAACTAAACCTTTTTAAACATGATTAACTAGATATCTGATTTTTTTTTAATGTTTCAATTAGTTTTGCCATCTTTTTAAGTTCTTTTTATTTTGCTTATCTGTACTAAACATGAATATCTCTCGTTCTTGTTTTTTTCGTCCTTGTTTCCTGTTTTGCTTACTATGGACTGGAGAATAGCTAGGAAGTTGAAGGAACACTTTCATAGGACAGTATAAAAGTTGGGTTTTAGAAATATTTAACAGTTAATAAACGTGTTGGAGTAGCTAACATGTCAGTGCTGATATGGATAGGCAGTGCTTTGAAAATGGGATACACAATCTGTGCTTTCCTAACAAGTTAGGGTTACTTGAATTGATGTAACTATGTTGTTTGGCTGGCAGTGCTCTGAAAATGGAATAAGATATGTGTGCATTGCTACAAGTTGGGGTTAACTCAAATGAGGATAACTGTTGTTTGGCTGAGGTACATGTGTCAGGTTCTCCCAACTCCAAAATAGACTAAATAGTATTTGGTGTGCACGCATGCACACATAGACAACTTGTGATATAGACTTATAGTTTAATGCCTGACAAATCTAAGCTACTCTATTGACTTAGACAGCTGAAAGCCTTTGAACCATGTGTAGTTTTATGTCACAATTTATTTTTCTTAAACATGGTTAGGATTGAAGTATACTTAGAATTTTTAAGAAAAATTGTGAGTTAATCATATTAGACTGGTATTTTATTCTTCGGTATTGTATATAGAATTAGATTGTTCTCAAAGTCCAGAAGAGCACTAAGTTAAAACATTTTTTTTTGTCATCATTGGTGTCAAAAAGTATCTGATACGGATGCCTGAATCAAAGTAAAGAATGTTGGAAATATAGGAGAATAAGATGAGAGTCAGTGGTTTTAGATGATTGAACATTCACATTAAATATTGATAAGCGCGCCTGTTAAGAGTATAGCAGAGATGAGTGTAGCAGAGATGCGTATGCTTCGTTGGATGTGTGGTAACACGCGGAGAGATAAGGTAAGAAATGAGGATATTCGTATTAATATAGGTGTAGCCTCTATAGAAGAGAAGACGAGAGAAAATCGCTTACGATGGTTTGGTCATGTGCGACGTAGACCTACAGATGTGCCAGCTCGGTGAGTAGAGCATATCAATTTAGGGCAAGTTAAAAGAGCACAGGGGAGACTGAAAAAAACATGGATGGAGGTAATAAGATAAGATATAGAGGCTAAAGGTCTTAGTGAAGGCATATTGCTCGATAGGAATGAGTGGAGAAAGCTGATCCATGTGCCCGATCCGGCGTAATTCTCTTTTGGTTCATGTAGCCTACCCCAAATACTTGGGACAAATGGCTTAGTTGTTGTTGTTGTGCCTGTTAAGAGTGAGGTATGTTATTAAATAAGATGCTAGATTTAAGGGTAGCCTAATATGAAGTTGGATTGAAATGGGAAATAGGATGCCTGTATTTGTAAATTATATTTTCATTAAAAATATAATTATTTTCATTTATAATTGAATGGGTGTCCCTTTAATTGAATGAGGATCTTTTAAAGATGCCTTTTCGTGAATAACTAATAAGTGTGTCTTTTTGTTTATAAGCACCTCATGGAAATAACCTTTAGTATATTATACTGTGGAATTCATGGATTTAAATATGAGAACTCATTTCATTAGTTTCTCTCTGTTTCTCATTTCTATTATAAGAGTTGCAAAAGTCTCTAGAGATGGGAGAATCGTCAAGTTTGCTACTCACCGATTCCATTACTTTTGTCGTATCCTTGAAGTATATTGCCCAGTAACTTATTAGCAAATTCAACAGAGTAGGGGACAATAAACACTTCAAATTGTTTGAAATATGAGTGGTGGATGGAGAAGAAACAAATAACGTTAATAAATAGAGAAATATTTGATAATAAACAAGTGATGTCACTTGTAAGAAAATCTTACATCATCATAATAATAAGAATTCAAAAACAAGATGTAGAAAATTTAAGCTTTGAGGCGCGTGCTCGCTTTCTTTAAAGTGCTTATTGTTTCCCATTCGGTTGAGTTTGCTAATGGGTTATTAGGCAATACACTTTTAGGATACAACAAAACCAATGAAGTCGACGAGTAGCAAACTTTACTTGACGGATTTCCTCATATCTAGAAATTGTGCAACTCTTGTAATAAAAATGAGAAACTAAGAGATAAACTAATAGAATGAGTTCTTATATTTAAATCCATGAATTTCACTTCCTTTTATAATATGCAAAGGTTATTTTCTACGGGTGCTTATAAACAAAAAGACACACCTATTGGTTATTCACGAACATGCATCTTTAAAAGGGGTTCATTTAATTAAAGGGACACACCCATTCGATTATAAATGAACATAATTATAGTTTTAATGTAAATATAATTTTCAAATACTAACATTGTCGCACCCAATCGGAGTCACGACGAAGGTCGGCGATGTATATACGCGAGAAAAATACCCCACACACATACGCTAAGGGGCTGTTTGTTTCGTCGCAAAAGGCGTAAAAGTCCATAATTCGTAAATGACTTACAACCTAATTACAACTACGGCATTTGTTTGGACCGTAATTCGTAAAAGACTTACGCAACCCAATTACCACTCACTTACAGCCCAGTTAGAGTTAATTTTATGGTCATGTAAATTTATATTATTTTTTTATATTAATATTAATTTTTTTTAATATGTAGCATTTTTAATATTTATTTGCAATATTAAAACATTTTAAATCACTAAATAGTTAATTTTGTGGTCAATTTTTCACTTACGGGCCTACGGCTTACACATCATGACAACCAAACATCGTAAAATACAATATACTTTTTCACTAACAACTTTATATTACCAATCAAACACCGTAAAAACTTACATGCATGTAACTCATTTACAGCTGTAAAATACTTTACCAATTACGACTTACAAATTACAGCCAATTACGACAACCAAGCAGACCCTAAGCCTAAGTAAGCTGAACAAGTTATAAAATCTATTATGATAAATCAATATCACTGTAATATGACACATAAATATCTAACACAATGATAATAGATGAATAAAGGAAAGAAATGACAACTGAATGCGATATAGATAGAATAAGGAAATAACATGAATAAAAGAGAAGAAATACCAATAATCCAGAAGAGCGAGATTCCAGCTTTTCAAGATGCATGTGATCCTCTCCAAATACCTGCTCAGTAATAAATAGCCACGGATCTGGATATACAAATTTAAGGAGTCAGAACTCCTAGTGAATGTATAAGAATAAACTGAAAAGTATGTGTACTTATAACATGTGAGCAGATAAAGAAAATATATATATATTGGAATAAGAAATGACATGAATAAAGTAAATAAATAGTAATGTGAATAGCACACAGTAGCGTATGTGTTCAGTTAGGTATTTAATCAGTGTCTATCGCAATCTATATATCAAGCGGGTATAGTCAGTCAGTATTAGAGTCAGATGTCCAATCAGGTCGGGTGTAACATCGGGTGTCCAACATACATACATATATCAGGCAAAGACAATTAGTTACAGTATATTATTATTTATTATGTCAGCGAATACCAATTGCCACCTGCAATAGACACATCCCATACTACGCCTATTTCACATGTCAATTAGGGTCCTAAGTTATTAAAACTGATCGGTTGGAGACATTGTCCATGCTTTAGGTGGGTCCCGTACATACCCAGGATCACGACTCAGACTCCTGATGCTGAACCAGGCCCTACCACAAGGTGGTCAAGGACATATATAACATGTATAATAGGAATAAGAATAGGACGGGTTGCCAGTCACCCCCTGGGAACCTCAGTTGAACTCTCTTTCGGCTGCGCAACCTATATCCTAGGTCTACCCAAAATACAGACGCTGTCTCCTCCATCAATTTCCTCAATCCCAATGTAAGTTGTTTAATGTCATGTCATTAGTTTATCAAGATTATTTAATGCACATGTTACGTAGAACATTGGGATAAGTCAGTGGGTAACAACGTCAACATGTGTAATCTGGATACCGATATAACAGGATATATAATGTCAGTGAACATGATACCGATATAACAGGACATGTAATAAGTATACCATGAAGGTGTTGTTACCGTATACAATATTTTTTTCAGCAATTATGATAACATGAACATTATAGTTATAAGGTAAATGTCATATATAATCAGTCAAATTCTTCAGGTAAATCATGAAATTTAGAATAAGTAATGACATGCTGACATGAATAGAATAATCTGGGCAAAATATGTAATCAAATTAGATTCTCAAAGTCATCGATATATCCAAGTCCAATATATAAAATACATACTCATCTATATCTAACCAATCATCACTATCCAATCTTAATTAAGATCATCATACACTCTTACTTCCATTAAGTTCAAACACAAGATCTAGAATTCAAGTAACTAGTGAATTATGTATATACATGCCACCAGGTCAGGTCAAACCAATCTACGTCTACTCCTCAACCCAAGGTCAACTCCAACTCAAGCGAGTCTACTAACAAATTCAAGTCTAATATCTCATTCTTTTAGTAAAAAAATCTCCAAATTAATCAATTATCAATATCTAACCAAAGATTCACCTGTTTTACCATCAATAAGAATAACCAAATCTACGGATCAGTATTGTTAGAGGCGATCGAGGCGATGCGCCTCAGGCACGAGGCGAAGCGAGGCGCTTCAATGCGCCCCGCATCGCAGGCGAGGCGCACGGGCAGCGCGAGGCGCGCGCCCGAATGCGCCTCGCGCGAGGCGATCGCCTCTATGTGCTTATTGTTTGTGGGGCGGTCGGGTAATAGCCCGCTAATTTAGCGGGTAAACCCGGCCCTCTTAAGTTAGATAAAAAGTAAAAATGAAAAAACTAACCTTTTTACTGCAGGCGAACCCGATCTACGGCAGAGGGGCCCCCGCATTCGTCGTCGCCTGTCACTATTGCCTTCGTCGTCGTCGCCAGGTAAGCACTATCTCTCCACTACTGCTCTCTCCCCCCTTTCAACCCTCTTGATGTCTCTCTCTTCTCTCTCAGAGTGGAGATCTCTCATCTTTGAGAGAGGAGAGACAAAGAGAGGTTATGAGAGAAAGGATGAGGGGGAGAGAGCTGGAGAGGAGAAAGAGATCAGAAGAGAGGAAGAACGAGAGAGAAACAAAGAGAGATAGATCTATCTCTGATGCATTTTTAGTGTAAACTTTTAGTGGATTTTTAGTGTAAATTTTTTAATGCATTTTTAGTGTGCATTTTTCAATATCTTGAAATATAAAAAAAGAATACATTCATAAGCATGCGCCTCACTGAAGTATGTGCCTCACTGAATACATCCATAATATATCAATACAAAGAAAAGAATACATCCATACAAAGAAGAAATTCATAATACGTCCATACATAGAAAAGAATACATTCATAATACTACAAAAAGAAAAAAAATATGTGCCTAATTGAAGTGAGGCGATCGCATCGCTTTGCGCCTTGTGCTTCGTGTGCGCTGGATCCTTTGCGCCTCACACAATGCCTCGCGCCTCGATAACATTGCTACGGATAATGTCACTCAGATATTAACTCGTATAACTACCATCATGAACTAGTCAAATTCAAGATCTAAATATAATATAATTTAAGTTATATCACCAATAGTTTCAATCCCAATCAAGATAATAACTAAGGAGTGGGACATCCACAAGCTACATGAAATCTAAAAAGTCTTTGTACTTAAACCTCGATATCAATAAACATCATTATTCAGATAATTTATTAGTGAATATATCCAAGTAAAATACTTGCAATTAATAATCCAAAATCAGTATTATGTGATAGATCAAAATCAAGGTAAGGTATTCTTATAAATCTCAAGTTGAACTCTAGGTCCATATGAAATTCAAGCATCCAGATAAATCAATTTTAAGGTAACATCTTACTTAATCCATTTTTATTGTCTAAATGAATTCTCGTCTGAAGTATCATTAAATAAATGTCCAATAAATACCTCAAATAACTCTGCAAATATGAATCAGACCAATCTTAAATCAATCCAAGTTATAGTCTAAGGTGTACGACAGCTAGCCTAGAATCAAAAATAATAATCCTCCACACATGTCATGATATTGATAAACACTTATATGAATTAACTAAATAGGATGAGCACACCGAGATCTCATGAAGGAATACATGTAATCACACTAGTAAAATAAGTCAGATGATCACATGAAATGATACATGTACTCATACAGGTAAAATAAAACAGATGGTCACATGAAATAAAGCAAGTAACATATATATATATATATCTAACAATGGTGAATGAGGAAATAATACAAGAGCAAATACTCACAAGTATCATCTCAATAAATTTTAGTAACATAATTACACAATAATATAAAAATCATTTATCACAAAATTTTTGTTTAACTGAAAGAGAAAAAGAACACTCACCTGAATTTGATCACAAGTCCAAAGCACTGAAATCATAAGGCCTCAATAAATGTACATGGTTCATTTCAATAGAAATTTTTAGATTTTTAAAATGATATTTCACTTGGGAGTTATAAGGGGTTTTAATCTTGATTAATTAGTTTGGGGGGTTAGGAATATGGTCCTTTGGGACTAATAAATTTTGTTGGTTTACTTTAAACCAATTTCTTATTTTTTTTAGATTTTTAATAGGCTTTAAACCATTAAAATACTTAACGGGCCTGAATTTACCATTAAGAAAAATGGCTTTAAAGTGGGTAGTTTGAGTAAATTTATATTGGTATTAGTCTAAGATTTTTATCATAGAAAGTAGAACTATTGTAGACTATTATTTATATTTTTCTCTATTTTTTAATATTTTTAACTAATTATTTTAATATGTAATTCTTTTCTTTCTTTCTTCCTTCCTTTCTTTTTTTTTCCCCTCCTTATCCACTTCGGGCCTCCCAGTGCAGCCCAGTGACCCTGGCCGGGCCAGGTCTGGTCCGACCTGTAAAATTTTTTTGTGCGTGGCAGCACAGGGCTTGGTCCTGCGCTGCACGGCCCAGTAGGGCCAGGGCTTGCCCTGGGCCGATGCCAGGCAGGCCCCGCCAGGCTTGGCCTGGGCTCAGCCAGGCCCTGCCCTGGCCAGAGAGCTGCGACCTCTTTTTTTTTTGAAATCCTTTGTTTTTTTAAAATTTCAAAAAAATTATGTAAATTAAAATCATGGGTAGGTATATTTTCACATGCATTTTTTAGTTGGATTTGTGGTTTGGTTTTGATGGATAAAAAAATCATGAATAATCATGGTATAGACATGATTTTTAATAAACTATTTATATCAAATAAATTTTGAGAAAATAAATTACTTACTTGGTTTTTGATCTCCCCTTGCATGTTCCTCAATTTCTGTACTTCAAGATCCTTTTTGTTCATGCTCCGCTGGAGGAGAAAAGAAGGAAGGAGGTGGGGAGAGTTGGGTCATGATTTTTCTTTGGAGATAGAAAAAGAAGTAGTTTAAGCTTTTTATAAATTATTAGGGATTTTAAAAATCAGAATTTCAGTTGGGTTCAAACTGCTTAACTTAGTAGTTAGGATAGAATTAACTGAGATTATTATTTTGAAAATAGAATTTGGATTTGTGTAAGTTAGGATAGATATGATTTTTGTTAGTATTTAGATTAGGATTAGTTAAGGTTTATGTTTTGGTTTATTAGAATAAAAATTTGATTAGATAGGACTTGGATTAGGTAGTTAGGCTCTAGGATTTGAATTTGAATTAAGATAGGATTATGGGGATTGGGTTTTGGGTTATACATTATTGGGTTGGTGGGTTAATGGGTAAGAGTCTCAATGGTAATGGGTTATGGGGTAGGAAAAAGAAAATATATGAATAATAATAACAATAATAATAGTAAATACTAATAATCAAAAAGAGATGGTAATAATAATAATAATAAAATTATCAACATTAATAATATTATCTAATAATACTTGGTAAAAATACTACCATTAATAATAATGACTAAAACAATACAATAAGAATACGAATAATAACAATATCAATATTAACAATAATAGCAACTACAATAATAATAATAGTAACATAGTAATGAAAAAAATACTAGCTATTTATTAAAATGATAATACTTAATAATGCTAAATATAAATATAAGGCCAAAATGCCATTTACTATCTTAAAATATTTTGTACTATAAATCAAGTTAATAAATAATAATAAAATAACCAGTAAAATAAAATAAATACTTTAGAAAAAATACAGTATTTCAGTTCAGGGATATTACAAACGTAGTATGTGGTGGTACTAAATTTAAGATATATGGCCCTACTAGCAGGGAACGGGGAAAAGGGATTCCTGCAGATAACCTCAAAATTTTAGGGTAAAGGCTTTGTTCTTTTGTTGTATAAATATTCACTTTGTGGTGAGTTGTCAGACTTAATATGAACAATAGGTCCACGCTTTTCATGTTCATCATTTTGCGGTAAAGCTCAATAACACATCATGCTTTTCATATGTTAGAACATGTTAAAGTATTATTAAACTTGCAGGTGCTTGTGCAATGTCAGGCATGTGTTCCAGGAGTATTGTATTCAGTAGGCTTTGTTACCCATTTAAGACCATGATCATTGGCAACTTTTGAGCATATTAAACTCAAGACCATCATCATTTGTCATTGTTGTCTGATTTCAAATTTTATTGTGAAATATTAATCTACTTCAGGAGCTTGACTAGAAGTTCTTTGCTCATGTCATGATTGTCAGAAAGTAACAACTAATATTGTCAAGTATTAGTTACTTTAGAGGAGTTCATTCAGTTACATGTTTTCGTGTTGCTGGAATGCATTTTGATATACTAGCCTGGGTTATAGACTCTCTCATATCGTTAACTGAAATTTTATCAAAGTTCCATGTTGCAAATTGTAGGATGAATCACCTCAACGGTTGACATACTAATCTGCAAAAAGCTTTAGCTTCACTTGCTGTTTTCTGTTTATCTGATTTTTCTCATAAAAGTAAAGACGAGTTATGCAGATGCCAATCCAGATAAAGGAGTCGTTCATGAAAGCTCTTCTGATAATAAGGAAAGTGTTGGAAGTCAGCCTTCCAACAAACTCAGCCATGCACCCAAAAAATTGGATACTTCAGAGGTCAAACAAGCAAAGGGAGCACTTCCTGATGGCTTCTTTGATAACAAGGAAAAAAGTGACAGTATGAAGTTCAACCTGTTCCGTGAACCATCCAAGACGCTGGATGATTTAGAATCCAAGCAAGTTAAAGGAGCACTACCTGAAGGTTTTTTCGATAACAAAGATGCAGATCTTCGCGCCCGTGGCATTGAACCTGTTAAGGTTGACATTAAGTAAGTTCTTTCATTTAAGGTCTGTTGCTAACAAGATAATATCATGTTCAATCAATCTTATCCTACTGTTTCAGTAGCTGGAAAATCTATGTTTCTTTTGCTCATTGTGTTTGAGATAAACCATATTCTAGTAGTTATATTAAGCCCACTTTGACTAATGATGCTTTAATTTTTCGTCATTTGGTTTTCATTTTCTAGCGGCAAAAACCAGTGGTTCTTTTTTTTTTTTTTTTTTTACCATTTCTGTAAATTTAGCCTACCCAGAAACTTGAAGCCTTCTTGTCGTGGTTAATTATAAACTTGTATCTTGAATCACAACTATTCTGGCCTGCATTTCATAACAAACACATAGACAAACATGTGCTGGGATGCATGGAGCGTTTGAATTGGGGACTGTAATTTCAACAATAATCCATCTTGTGAGAGAGTATGGCGGAGGACGTGTACTTTAAAATGCAAACAATGCTCATTTGGTCTTGCTGCCTCTGAAAGTAAACATGATTAAGCATTTTTGTACTCTCTGCATTTCCTATTACATCATGTAGATGTAGTTCATTTTTACGTAATTTTAACTGAATTTTTGTTTTAATCTATTTCCTAGAGACAATGTAAACTCCTCTTGGATCGTGCATTGTGTCATGTCCTTGGTCATTGGTTTCTTGTGTAATCCCTAGAACAAAGAGGCAATATAAACTTCTACTCTTATGTTCATGCGCCAAACAGTCTTATCCCATAGTGCAAAGGATGTGATTTTTTTCCTTCTTGCTTGTTTTTTTATGGTCCTTATATATGAATCAATTATATAATCTTTTTTGTTGATAAAATATGTTTTCTAGAGGAATATTCTTGAATGCCAAAATTTCTATTTTATGACCTTTTCTGTGTGTTTTCGTCCCAATTTTCTTTTAATGGTTCTTATATGAACTAATTATGTAATCTATGCATTGACAATTTTTTTTACATGGGAGCGTTCTTTTATGCCAGTGTTTCTCTCTTGTAATTTTTCTCTAATTTCATCCCCCTTTTTTTAATTTTATTAATTATCTCCCACAATTTCTTCCAACTCGAACACTATGAACCAATATACTTATTTTATTCCTGATCTCCGTATTCCCCCATTATATTCTGCTTTACAAACATTTTTTCTCTCTCTTCCTTTTCACCTCATTTATGTTTGAAGCAGATTTTTAACATTGAATAAAGTGCAGTAAAGTATGAAACTATAAAAAGGCATCACGGCAACTGGCAGATTGTTTATCACTGGTTTGGGTTAAACTATACATGAACCCATCATTGACTCAAACAGTTCTTTCATTTACTTGAAACATTGTCTAGTTGTTATTCATGTTAGCTGTTAGATATCATTTCGTGTATTCAAATAATATCCGTCATATGATTGAATGTTCATAAATTGCATTTTTCCTATGGCTTTAATTTTACATCATTAGTCTTTGGTTCTTCCGAATGTACTCTAGATCGGTGATTCTATATTGCTAGGTTTTGATAATGATTTTACAATAGATAGCACTTAAACAAAAATTTGTTGTGTCAAAGTTTGATTGGGATATTGAGGATCTGATTGAGGGCAGTGGAATGATGCTTACGAACTTCAAAGATCCAGTACCATCATGAGGTATTGCTTATAAATCACATAGATGGTAGTTTGTTCTGCAATTAACTGTCCAAGACCAACAAAACCCTCTATTGGAAGTCAGAAGGAATACAACAAAAGGGGGTGAGGGGCTCGGGTGATGTAATAAGTTTGAAAGGTTATGCATGTTTAGGAAATAATAAAGTAGAGTTGGGTAATATGAGATGATGGCTACTCGGAGTAGGGATTTGGAGTAAGATAATATGAGATGATGATGGCTTCTGGGGGGTCGGGATTAGGGAATTAACTAAATTTGTTTAGTTAGCAGCAGATTGTAGCCATGTTATTCAACTCTCTCATCAAAGCTTTCGCTGACCATTCGACTTGATGGAGCCTATTAGCCTAAGAATCTTCAAATTTGTTAATACAACTAAATGTGCATACTTCTGTTCATGGGATGAAATTTAGGCTGGTGAGTATGGCAGGGAAAAGCAAATGTTTGGTCTTGTGTCTGAGTGGAAGGAATTTTAAATGTAAGCTTTGTCCACTGACAATTTGTCCAACTCTTTCTGGAATTCATATGGTATAAACCTTGTACGCTATGAAATTTTTTGTTACACAGATACGGATTTCAACCAGGAGGGGGATGGAGCATACATAAATTTTTTTGTTATAACCAGACAAACTCACACATGCCCACGTGAAAGAGAAGTTAGAACAGAAACAAACTGAAAAGGCAGAAGCTTCCTTACCTTGACCAAAGACTAAAACTGAGTTTGCAAATCCTGGCTTAATGTTTTTTTCTGACCCGTGACTCCACAGGGGTTTCCCTTTTTGGGTTATATTGCGTTTCTTAACTATTGGCCAAATGTCCATCAGAGTTAATTTGTTATTGCACTAGGTAATGATTCCGAGTTCCATCCTTGGTCCGTGACAAATTGTTGGACCCTCGTGTTTGCTAAGGCTTCAACGTTGAAGGTGAGCGGATACATATATAACAGTAGGGCCTTCGCAATGAGTTGTTAAGAACATTGATGAATTTACTGGATCCAATTTGCCATGCAATTTTCTCTGTGGTAAGTCCTTTAAGTTTAATAGGGTTCACTAAGTAAACGAGACATCCTGTGAAGTAATCTGGTAAAGCCATGGTCCATATTTCCCTTTAATTAGTTGACCCATTTATTTTTTTGTTCCACGACAATCTTGATTGCTTGTTTGGCTAGCAAACCGTCATGGAATTGTCTGCAACTTTTGATATTGGCCTCCAACCCCTTCCCACATACACACCCAAGCCTATAGGATTGACGTACCTTTTGCCCAAGCAACCAAGTGGAGTGTTGATTAGCCATCCATAGAGGTTACAAATTTTTAAAATGTTGATGACTGCCGCTAGGAGCCGGCACATGTGAAATAGACGTGCTGGTAAGGCCAGAAGACTTCTTTTACCAAGACTGGTCTGACACCTATGAAAGTTGTTTTCCTTGGGAGGCTGGAATAAATTTTGACATATTTTAGATTGCTGTTTGGAATATCCTTTATCTCGGTGTCCCTTGCATGTTGGTGCTCCTAGATATGGCAAGTTCTCATCAACTCTGGAAATCTCACTGCATTTTTTAGCAGTGGTGGGCTTTTTTTCTTCAAGGGGGTCAATAACATATATAAAAAAAGTGTGATGGGGACATCACACCAATACTAGTTATCTTTTTATGCCTTGTCAATTTTTGAGTTTAGTCTTTTCTTTTATTATAAAACTTAGTCTCACATTGGTTGTGATGGGGAAGTTCACTTTGTAAGAGCCTATATAAAGAGGCTCAACTCAATGAATAAGCAGACAATAAATAATTAAAATTTTTCTAGTTAAAATTCTCTTGAGAGTGCTATTGAGTTTTGGGTGTGATCATGGTGTAAGAGGTGTGAAGCCCGTGGCGTAAGGGGTGCGAAGCCCAAAGTTATCTGGTTCTTTCTTCAACCCTAATCTTTTTTTTCATTTTATTTCTTGTAAAACTCTAGTTTTTTCCTTTTTATTTGTATTCGAAGGTGATTGCGATCCTGTATTACATCAATTTGGTATCAGAGCTTTGGTCTCAATCCCCTTCGAATTTTTTTCTTCCCCAAATCCTAGATCTAGATTTAGATCTAGATCTACTTTACAAAAAATTCGATTACTGTTAGATCTAGATCAACTTTGCAAAAAAAAAAACAAAAAAAAAAGAAAAACAGAAAAAACAGAAAAAAGAGAGGAATTTATTAAAAAAATTTACTGTTCACCGTGAACAGTAATTACTGTTCACCGTGAACAGTAATTACTGTTCACCGTGAACAGTAATTACTATTCATTCGGTTACTGTTCACAGTGAACAGTAACCGCCCATCTCCCATCTCGACCAGTCTGGAGTTCGTTTGTCGCTCGTTTGGAGTCCGTTTTGAGTTCTGTTCGAAGCGTTGGGTTCGTGACTGAGTTCCAGAGCCATTACAAAGATTTCATAGCACTTGGGTAGCAGATCTGACCTCCACGAGCTCGTATTTGGCACCAGTACTGTCCTAGCAGCAGAGAATTAGTGTTTTGGCGTATCTTCAGCCCAATTTGAGTCTAATTTGAGCTACCAATTTATTGGTAAACTCTAATCTTTATGCATTGAGTTTTATTCATGGGATTTTACTTTTGTGACAAATACATTTATACTGATGGGGATGAAAAGAAGGTTGAAAGGGACATGTATGCAACTCTCCCATATTTTTGGGGTTTTTATTATCAAGATGGGTATGAAAAGTGAGAAAACTATCTTGATAATTTCTTCAGGTATTTCTCCTTGACACCTGCGTAGAAGTGTCATTACACCCAAATGAAGTTAGCTGGAGAAGCTTATTGGTGGTGGGAAGACAATCATATCGACTGTCGAGATTGGCTTATCCTACAAGAACTTCATGCTCGGTATGATTCACACCTCGAGGGGTCACAATTCAGCGATTTGGTTGCTGAATGTAAGGAGATCCTCGCTGACATGGTTAAGATGCTAGAAAGTAAGGTGATAAAGGCTGTTGACAATCCAGAATCAGAGGTAGAAATTGATGACAATCTAGAACCAAAGCCAGAAGTTTATGATAAGCCAGAGGCAAGACCAGAAGTTATTGCTGAGTCGGTGTCACAGTAAGAAGAGGTTTCCCCACAGCCTATGGAAGTTGAAGGTCTCCCTGTTGAGACCCATGTAGATCTTCCAGCGAAGCCTACTTTGAAGCTAGTACCATCGTTGGCAGCCATAAGTGTATCATTTTTTTTAAGATCGTCTGATGTGTACGACCCATTGTAGATATGTCTACAGGAGCCAGACTCACAAGTGATCAGGACACTTATGGTGCAAAGTGCAATCTGTTCAGTTTTCATCATGGCTGACGTGCGTTAGTCTGCTATTGGTGTCTTGATCAAACTGTCATCTTTTATCGATCCGATACGGAGACCAGTTCCACCTCCACCACCTTGGTCTCGATGTGATGCATTAGTGCCATTGTCACGGCCACCACCATGGCCCGATTGAGATGCTTCATGAGAGGTGTTTTCACTCAACAGGGTCGACTCTCTCCCCCACCCTGCGGGAAATGATGGGGACATACACCAGTACTAGTTATCTTTTATGCCTTGTCTATTTTTAGGTTTATCATTTTCTTTTATTATAAAACTTAGTCCCACATCGGTTGTGATGGGGAAGTTCACTTTGTAAGAGCCTATATAAAGAGGCTCAACTCAATGAATAAGCAGACAATAAATAATTAAAAATTTTCCTGTTAAAATTCTCTTGAGAGTGCTCTTGAGTTTGGGTGTGATCGTGGTGTAAGGGGTGTGAAACCCGTGGCGTAAGGGGTGAGAAACCCAAACTTATCTGGTTCTTTCTCCAACCCTAATCTTTTTTTTTCATTTTATTTCTTGTAAAACTTTAGTTTTTCCTTTTTATTTGTATTCGAAGGTGATTGAGATCCTGTATTACATCAAAGTGTATAAAAAATTAAAATAGTTGTGAAAAAAGAATTCCTCCATCATTCATTAACTATTGTTCAAAAATTGAAAGAAATAAGCGTTTATTTGACGTAAGAAACTAGGGGACTCTGAATTTCAAATGCATTTCATAAATCTCTTAACTCGCAGACTGAGAGAGTTTTCTTTGCCTTGGGAAGAGGAGAAAAAGAAAACAATGGTTTTTTAAAAATATGATGCATGATGGTTTTTAGAAAGGAAGTAAATCTTTGACCTGTTTGGTTTCCAATTAGTATAGGAACCTTATATTGTTGGACTATCTCTCTCAAATCTAATAGATATGTCAGGTTAAAAATTCCTAAATATTGACAACTTATTTATTCTTATCTCAAATAACCAATTAATCATATTTGCACCCAATGTGCTGCCTATGCTTCCCATGAAAGAAAAATTATTGGTTAAAATTGCGGGGTCAAGACTAATATATGATGTAGGTCAAAATTATGGTCACTATATATATATATATATATATATATATATATATATATATATATATATATATATATATAGACTTGTATCCTTCCAAAAGGATTCGAGCCCGGATCCTTCCCACTCAATTTCAACCCTCCGACATTCGAATACATGATCTACTCCGTTGAAGTTGATCTATATTATTTCAAGTATCTATAAACCAAAAATCAAGTATTTATAATACTTTTTGCCATCCATCAAGCAACGCAAAATGGACGGGCGTATGTAATGAGTTGGTTAGATCTATGTCTTTAGACATACAAATTCTTAATCCGGCCATTTCATTGTGATCTAAACATTTAAAAACCCCTACAAACTAATTTTTGTTAGGTTTTAAATGATCTACACCGTTAAACTAACCAACTCACTATTTAGGCCGTCCATTTTCTCCCTACTTGATGGATGGGCAAAAAGTATTCAAAACACTTGATTTTTAGTTTATAGATACTTGAAATAATATAGATCAACTTTAACGGAGTGGATTTTGTATTCGAATGTCGGAGGGTTGAATTTGAGTGGGAAGGATCCGGGCTCGAATCCTTTTGGAAGGACACAAGTCTATATATATATATATATATATATATATATATATATATATATATATATATATATGAGAAAAATGTATATCAGCCAACGGTTGAGAGACTCTCTCAGCCTGCGGTGATGTGGCACAATATTTGCCACACCACTAAGTTGTGGCCCACTTATTGGAATAAGTTAAATTACTAAATACCCCTCGAAAAAGATGCTTGTCCCGTTATTATTTATTATTATTTTTTCCCTTATTTTTTACCGCTCGTTGTCAGATTTAGGTTATTGTTTATTATTATTTTTCTCCCTTTTTTTTACCGCTCGTTGTCAGATTTAGTTTTACTTTTTCTGCCTGCCATAAAGTTTTTTCTGAAAATAGCGATTTTCGGATCAAGTTTTCTCTTTTTTATTTAATGTCGATGTCGGAGCAGTCCACTTCCCCTGCCAATTCTGGTCGCAGTCGTAAGTGATCTCTATCTCCTGATCTAAATATGGACCATATATCATCTGGTTCAACTTTCTCTCAGAATATTGAAAATATTGAAGGGTTGAGATCTTTGCATGCTGATAAAGATGTTTTTATTTTGTCAATTTTTCCCGCAATTTCTTAAATGTAGAAGATTTCTCTGTAGCGTATATAGAACTGCGACCTATATTTCGTTTTACAGAAGAAAATAATTACTTGTTCTAAAGTACTGATTTTTCAGAAAGAATTTCACAGTTTTGTTAAATGCGATCTCAGTCGCACCTTTTAATGTAAACACTAAAATTTATGAACTGCGACCAGTAAGTTAATACACTAAATTAAGAACTGCGACCGTGTATTTAAAAGAATCTCCGCCTGTAAAAGCTATTTTTGTAACTGCGACCTAAGTCGCAGTCCTTGTTTTTATAATTCTTACACGTGTCCATGTCAATTATATCTAGTTTATACACTAAATCTTAAGAATGCGACTTAAGGTCGCAGTATATATTAATGAGAGTGTTACATTATTCAGGTTTTAAAAAATCTGCTCATACGAAAAACTGCGACTACGATCACAGTCTGTTATTTAGAAGTTATAGATTTTTTTATATCTGCGACCTTAGTCGCAGTTTTAGTAATTACAGTTCAGACGTGTGATATTCAATTATTTATTTTTATTTAGTTTGTCAATTTGTTTTGTAGGATCTGAATTCACATGGACAAATGTCTGGAAGCTCAAAATTTTTTGTAGGGAAATAGTTTTTCACGGATGAGAAAACATTCAACTTCTATAATTCTTATGTAAGGAACAGAGGTTTTGGCGTGAGAAGAAAATGAATAGATAAGTCACAGAGGCCTCCTCATGAAGTTATTTGCAGAAAATTTTGTTGCAATAAGGAGGGTGTGAAGAAGTTGTGTGACAAAAGACAAGATGGGCTTACAGTCCACTGTCGAATTGATACTAGAGTAGCGTGTCCTGTTGAGATGCATGTTCGTCTTTGTTTTTTATTTGACAGAAGATCTTGGGTTGTCACCAAGTTTGTTGATTCTCATTCACATGAATTGTCAAGCCCGGATAAGGAACATCACCATTACTCTCACCAGACACATCGATCATAGATTAGCAGAAGCATTATGACCAATTTAGTTAATGTAGGAATTCGCCCTTCAAATATTCCCGTGTTGTCAATGCAATGAGCCACGGAGAAGGTTGTGAAGAAGTAAGCCCGCAACAAGTTATTGATTTTACTCGTTACCGTAGAAATAACATTGGCCATGAGTTTATTGCGATCATCAAATATTTTCAAGAGAAAGCCGAGTTCGATCCAGAATTTTTCTTTGCAAGTGAAGTTGATAATGCGGGCACACTTAGAAGCATTTTTTGGGCTGATGGAAGAGTTATTTCCTCATATTTGAGGTTCTGTGATGTGATCGTTTTTGACACAACATACAAGACTAATCACTTGAGCTTTGCCACTTGCTCCATTTACTGAAGTAAATCATCATCGGCAGTCCATTTTGTTTGGCTGTGCATTGCTCGCGAATGAGCAGAGGGATACATTTGTGTGGCTATTCAATAAATGGCTCAAGTGCATGTACGGAGTTGCACTGAAGTTGATTATTACTGATTTGGATGCCCAGATTGGTGATGCCATCAAGATGGTTTTTCCAACTAGTCACCACCGGTACTGTTTCTGGCATGTACGGAAACATATTGCCGAGCAACAAATCCCGATGACAAACAAGTATGGGAAAGATATAGTATCTGATTTCCATCATTGGTACACCTCCCGTGATATAAGCACATGCGAGGAGCGATAGAGACTGATGAATGAAAAACATCATTTAGAAGAAGAAGACAGTTGGTTGTTAAAGATACACAGACTGCGTGGACACTGGGTTAATGCATATCTCAAGGAGATTTTCTGTGCTGGAATGACAACCAGCCAGAGGTCTCAGAGTATTAATTCTTTCTTTGATGGTTTGTGAATGCAAACACGAAACTAGTGGAATTTGTACACCAATATGATAAAGCTGTTGCGTGCCCGTCGTAGTTGTGAATCTCAACAAGACTTTCGGGGTTTGAATTCTGTGCCAAACTGTACATCGAATCCATATGAGATACAGGTTTCGAAGTTGTATACCCCGAAGATTTTTCAGTTGTTTCAAAAGGAATGGGCAGTTGTAACGACACTGTTTTCAGAAGATTTGGAACACGATGGACCTGGAGGAAAATATGTGGTTGGTGATTTTTTAGAATCAAAAGACACCTGGGAAAAAGTCAGTTATGAGAAGGCTGATGAACTTGATGTGTCTTGTAGTTGCTGATTATTCGAAATAGAGGGTATCCTTTGTAGACATATTCTGTGTATTTTGTGGCGCAATCACGTTACACATATACCAGAATCATATATACTTCAGAGATGGAGGTTGGATGCTCGTTACAAAAATGTTGCAATTGAAAATGGCATTAGGCCTTTTCCCAGTCAAGGTACTCCAGGGACGGCTAGATTGTGGACACTTTGTTCGAAATTTAATGCAATTCTTGAAATGGTCGCCGATTCTGATATCCATCTTTCAAAGTTGGACGCAGTTTTGAAAAGATTTGCTGAAAAAACCAGTAATGAATACAAAGCTAGGTCAGTAAATTATCAATCAATAAAGTCTAAAACTAATATTGGTTCCAGTGGATCCGTCGTTGTTCTGCAGGATGATGAAGAATTGACTATACGCGATCAAATTGCTCCTGTAGCAACCAAGGGGAGGCCTAGACCTGCATCCAGGCTTAAGTCTGATTTTAAAGATTCTCTATCTCAGAAGGAAGTGAAGCATCAAAGATGTGCAAACTGTCAACAGTTGGGCCATTACAGGACTGGTTATCCATTATTGGTATTAAATTAAACCTGTTATATAATTCTTTCTAAAGTTTTATGTTTCAAATTCTTACTTTTCTTTTTAATTGCAGAAGAAGTAGTTTCATGTTGCGTCTACCTAGAACGAATAAAGTGTTCATTTTCACAGTTTCAGTCATCAACTGCGACCATGGTCGCACAATGACGAGAGATTGATGTCGTATACTGCGACCTGCGTCGCATTATAAATAGATTTTTATATCCTTTTTCACATCTACTGTACTTTTTGTAAGCAGTTGTACTTTAGAATTTCACTGTGACAATGTCAGCCTATATAGTTTACCTTTTAGTTCATTGAACATAGACAACGACTTTGATCGCAAATATAAGTAGTGTAAGGGGATAATTGCGACCGGAGTCGCAGTGTTTCATTATACGGGAAATTGGTTTGTTGCTTTTCAAGTGTCCCCTGTCTCTTGGTATTATTATAACATTTGAATATAGTTGAAATTTTCCGTTCAAGACTTTCTCGAAGTCTACAGCAGTTTCATAACTGCGATCAGAGTCGCAGTTGGCTGATGTTATTTTTTTTTACCGCGACAATAGTCGCAGTGTATCCCATTTTATTTCATTTTAACATCCATTGCGACAATTTTGCCTTATGTTATATTTTAGTTCACTGAACATAAAATAACACTGCGACCAGGGTCGCAGTTCATATTTGCCTATTGTGATCGACTTCCATGTTATTAAATTTTAACATTTTGCTGACTTAGAAATTGACATCGTAGTTCCATGTGGCTACAACAAGAATAAAATTAGTAAAAAAGGTACACCAGTTAAACCAAGATTAAGTAAACAATAATTATAATTCACACAATTACATTATAAAACAAGCTTATATATTTATAAAAATCAAAATACAAATGTAAAGGTACTAATCTACTCGTCCTCCTCCTCATCATCATAATCAGATTCGTTCTTTATATTATAACTGTGTTCGTTTTTCGTATCGCTTTCCTCCTCTTCCTCTTCTTTACCAACAATTTCCTTTTCACTTTCTTCCTCTTCATAGCAGTATTTCGGTTCATCAATGAACTCCCAGAACGGGTCGTCTGTATCAGGCTCATCCTCTGACCCGTAGCAAGGGAACGATTCGGAACTATACATCCAATCATCATTAGATGATTGGCTTCTTTCCGGTGAAGATGGTGGAGAGAAGATATTTTTGAATCTGTTTTCGAATGTTGAGAGACGAATTTCAACAAAACCAATTTAGTGTTTGTTATCCTCTAATGATGACCCTTATATATATTCTTAATTCAGGAATTCCAAAAGGTTTATGCTCTCAAACGACGTGAACATGTCGCAAATTTATTTTCTGCCTTTTTTTCTAAAAAGTGTATACTTTCTAGGTGATTTCTAGGTGACTGTTCAGTTTTCAAAAACAGTTTAAAAGTTAATATATTTTTACATGAAGTTACTTTGTACTTTGAACACGTCAAGATTATTATTATTTTAATTTCTTATGGTAGAAAAAGACAGGGAGGATTATGTTTACGTTTCATTAAATTAAGTAAGTTAATAAAATTAAAATATATATAAGAGTTATGTGTATAAAAAACTTTGGTGTCCCGATTATGGCAATGCGACCACGGTCATAGTACGATCTGATATATGATTCAATAATTGCGACCGCGATCGCTGTCTCGATTACATTAATAGAATTTAATAAATAGATACAATTTTTTATAAACAAAATTATTCATGCGATCATTGTCGCAATATAAGCAAACGATGCAACTCCCCTGGTCATGACTGCGACTTTGATCGCAGTACAAATTCTAAACTCATATTTGTTTCTAATATCAATGCGAATTAGTAACATGCACTGTGTAACAGCAATGGAATGGAAATAATGAAATCTCAGTAGATTGTATAACAAATGAATAAAAATGTTTACAAATTAAATTAATAAAACCAACAGAGCAGTTTTACGTCTATTGTTACATTTATCAAAAAAATAAATGCATCAATGAATTAACATATTATAATTAAAAATTATGTCAATTATCAGTCTTCAAATACCATCCTTATTATAATTTCTGTTTCTTCATCCCAGCTTTTCTCTTTATCTGCGAGTATCATGTATGAAAGCTTGCTTCTTAGTCTCTGTACATCGGCAGCCGTCACAGTATCAATAGCTGATGGGCTACCAAATGCTATACTTTTTCATGTACTTGCATACATATACAACGCAATAAACACTGAAAATTATACAGGGAAATCATTAAATGAAATTAAATTTTTGTATTAAAAAAAGCAGAAAATATGTTAAGTAAATGTCACAAGAAAAATACCTGTTTGCTTGTTGGGGGCATCTTGCGTATTTATATATGTTTTTTCATTAATTTATTGAAATCAATTTCAAAAATCTGTAATAACTTTTCTTTCTGCAATGTCAATAGAAAAAATATCAATATTAATCAAATTAAATGCAAATATTCAGTAATCGCAATATTAAAAATTAACTCACCATTGTTCTTGCATCTGTTTGATAAAGCTTTAATGTATTACTTGATTTTCTAGCTGGAACTAAAGAGTTATAAAAACCCACTCTTGTGTATGACAATCAAATACCAATAAGGTCTAGTGAAATCCGGGTTCCTTGGCACTGTGTTTGTGATTGATCGGGAGAACATGTACTGCACATCAGTTGTCCAATTTTTCAACAACTATTTGATAAAATAATCTTCAAGATCTCTACTTTTAGATACAAAATCATGCTGTGAACAACAAAATTAAATTCAAAATGAATTCAAAATATAAAAAACGATATGAAAATCAGATATTATTTAGACAAGACAACAGACTGTGATCTTGGTCGCAGTGTGTTTTGGATTTTTCGCTGCGACCTTGATCGCATTCATCGTATCCATGTTTTATTTTTAAGGATTTCTTAGCAACCAGGTCTGTTATATTAACATGCACTGCGACCAAGGTCGCAGAGTTGTTATTGATTAAGAATATGTTGCCAGCAACTGCAACAAAGGTCGCAACCTTCATTACTCAATGATATTCTTAAGGATTAATAATAACCTCAGCTGCGACCTAGGTCGCAGTACATTCGTTATGCCTTATCAGCAGCAAAGGCGACTAGTAGAATATTTAACCTTCAAAAATTTAAAATACTAAATTAATTAGAAAATGATGTTTCAATTAACTATAAAGGAGAAAATAGATGTTTACCCAAGCTTCGCTTCGAAAGAATATACTTTTAATTCTCTTCTATTCTCTAGATGCTTCATGTAGAAATGAATTATATTGACATCTAAATCTCTACTGAACATCAGGTCCTCAATGTCATTTTTTGCAACAATTATTCCGTTGTCAGTATCCTGATATGCAGTAGAACTGTAAGAAAATAAAAAAGTTAATAATTAGGTTGTTCTAATATAAATATCTAATAGTTTTTGATATAATTTTAAAAAAATTAATTAACTTACTTAGAGAAGGCCTTGTCTAAGAAATTTTTGATGAGAGCTTGTTGATGTGGCTGCAAATTCTGTATGCAGTGGTTCAGTCAATTCTCTGGTTTTTGGCTGAGTTTCTAAAATCTGTTCGTTGTCGAAACCAGTGGCAGAAGTCTGAGCCGCAGGCTGTGGAAGAGGATCTTCATTTTCTTTTTATTTTGGATAAACGAAGTCGGAGTCATCGCGATCTCTTTCAGCGCGCTTGCGTTCTTTGACTCCCCTTTCTATCGTTCCTTTAGAGTAATCCAAAACTTTTCTTTTGAATACTTGCTTCTGAGCAGGAGTCTGTTCTCGAATTTTTTCTTCAGAAGCTCTGTCTTTTGGAATTCAAGTATCTGTTGAGTTAAATTTAAAGAAAATATGGGAAAATCTTCCCCAACAATAGTTACTTCAAATTCAGAACCCTTGAATTCCTCTTTCATTTTTTTTCTTCTGCTCTTTTGCCTGATTCTCCATCTGCTCCCTCATCCTTTTCTGCTTCTCCTCTTCCTCCTTCTTCTCCTCTCCTCTTCTTTCATCCTATCCTTCTTCTCTTCCACCTCTTTTCCTCACCTCCTCTAGAATTTTACGATTTTTTTCCTCCCGCGCCTTCAACTGCCTCTTCTTCTCCTCCTATTCTTTCCTCCTCTTCTCCTTCTCCTGCTTCTCTTCTCCTTATCCTTCTCCTCTACCCTCCTCCTCTTCTCCTTCTCCTCAGCAGCTCTTCTTCTTCTTCTTTCACTTTTAATTTCCTCTGCTGCTTTTTTAATTTTCTCTTCTCTATTCTCTTCTTTTTTTTCTTTAATTCAGCCTTGAGAGATTTCTCAGTCTCCATTTTTTCAAATTTTCTTTCTAGTTGATAAACATATGCTCTCAAGTACTGATTTTCATTCCTTAAAAGTTTAATTTCTTCAGCTTGTTCATCCCGTGGTGCTGGCAATAACCTGCAATAGTTGGTTCTTGTTCACTCGTTGGTTCTTCTACTATTTCGGCAAGTTCTGGTTTCGTTTCCGCCGGGATGTTAGCTTCATTATGTATATCTTCTTTTTTCTCTTCTTCTTCTACTTCTCCTAGGTCGCAGTTATAAGCATTAAATCAAACAAGTAAATCCTTACTGCGACCATGGTCGCAGCACATATCAATGAAATAAATATAACTGTGACCATGGTCGCACACCATTGTGCTGCACATAAGTTGAACTGCGACCGTAGTCACACTTCATTTTAATGTATAAAATTATAATCAACAGTATATGATCACTAATATTTAAAAACTTACGATATGTGCGTCAAGCTCATTTAGATCAAATTCAACCAGAGCTCTGCTAATGTTTTGGAGGTCCCATCTTACTGCCTGTAGGGTTTTGTCCTTCAAACCAGACCTCGGCTCAAAAATAGGAGCCCTTTCACAGAGCCAATACTGCAAAATGTATAATTACATTAGTTTACACAATATTGACAATATATTAGAAAGTTTCAAATAATGTTTGCCAAATATGATATTCATACTTACAATAATTTGCACGGAGCATCCTTGCAGCTCATATGTGGTGTGCCTGAAGATGTCCATTTACTCAATCAGGAATTGTCAAACAGTTTTAGCCCAGCATATTGTTCTCATTAGCTGCATATTGGCAATCTATTTCACAATATATCACGACACCGTGCATTTACTGTCAGAAAAGAATAGAGTGGTCGACATATATAAGATGATTATTATCGTAAAGTCTTGAGCTGCAAGTCTTTGTCTGTCTCTTATAATTTCATTTAAAGTCACTTGCTGCTCAAGCTGTTCATCCTTGGTCACAATCTAATTCACTCCTTTTCTTCACCAGAAGATCATCCAAAATTTCTTCAATGGATACTTTCGTGATCTTCTATATTAGGGAAATAATGTTTTATAACCCTCTGTCCTTCATGTACATGTCTTATTCATAATAAAATCCACCCCATTGATAGGTAGACCAAAAGTTAGGGCAACATCCTCCACTGTTAACTCAATTTGTTTGCCCCCAATTCTAAAGGTCCTTGTACCCTTATCATACTGGTTTACAATTTTCAGTACACTGATGTTTGATTTTAGACCTTTTTCACCTCCAAGTTTCTCATTGTAGAAGGCCATGAAGATTGGACCAAATGGGGTCTTCATCGCATCTATGAAATCGTCCTGAATGTGCTTTTTGAATTTCCTAATGAATTCGCACATAGGCTTTAGGCTCGATCTCAGAGGACGAACTTTCACTTATTTACCTATAGATGAAGAAACATTAAAAACATTAGTTTAATGTTTATTTACAGAAATAAAAGAAAATAAGATTGCGATCTGGTCGCAACAGAATTTAATAAATTATAACACTACGGCCTAGGTCGAATGATATTTTACACTGCGACTCCGGTCGCAATTTTCTAATTAATAAAATAATTCACCAATTATATCATACAGCGACCAAGGTCGCAGTGTAATATATCAGTAGCCAGTTAATCCAATTTAGTAGAATATAATACATTGCGACAAAAGTCGCAGTGCAAATTTGTAATTAACCTAAATAATTTACCATGAAGGGACCTTTGTATCATCATACAGCGACCAGGGTCGTAATATTCAATCACGATAACCTAGGTAACAGACTGCAACTATATCCCGAACAAGGAGAGATTGAACGGCAAAATTGCGACATCAGTCGCAGAGTCTTAGTAAAAACAAACCTTTTAAAAAATAATTTTTAAAACTCTGCGACCAATGTCGCATAGATCTAAAACGCTAATTCAAACAACTGCGACCCAGGTCGACAGAAAAGGGAATGAAAAAATAAATAATTTTTAAAACTCTGCGACCAAGGTCGCATATATCTAAAACGTTAATACAAACAACTGCGACCCAGATCGACAGAAAAGGGAATGAAAAAAAAAAAAAAATTGGACTTTTGTCGCTGTGTTACAAAATTTAAAAATTTAAAAAGCGATTCATGATTGCAAGTTTGCAAATCTCTCTCTCTTATTTGCGACCATGGTCGCAAGTTTTAAAAAAAAAAAACTGAAAAAATGGAATCAAATCTGAAAAAAAATAAACTATTAAAATTTACAAACCCTAAAAAAAATTCCTGGGTTTCCCCATTACCTTTTTCCGCGGATGATTTCTTTGGCGCATATTTAGCAATATATTTTTAAAAAACTAAGAAATATTGTGAAACAATAGCACTAATCTCTTCAGAATGATCAATTGAAAATTCAGATCTGTAATTTTTTTGAAAGTAAATGTTTTACATACAGTGAAAAGTTGTGAGGGAGGGTATTTTTGTCAAAGCCATTGTTGAAGTGACTGATAGTAAGTCGGGCGGAATTTTTTTGGTTTTTGTCCGCCAAAATTAATGTCAAATTCGTGGCAATTATGTTGCCACGTCGCGCTGGCTGAGAAACTCTCTCAGCTGTCGGTTGAGGTACAGTAACCCATATATATATATATATATATATATATATATATATATATATATATATATATATGAGAAAAATGTATATCAGCCTGCGGGCTGAGATTGCTTTGTCAGCCTGCGGTGACGTGGCTCAATTTGTTACCTCACTGACTTGCGGCCCGCTTTAGGAAGAAGTCAAATTACCAAATACCCCTTTTCGATAACTTTCCTTATTGTTTATTATTATTTTTCCCCCTTTTTTTTGCCGCTCTTTATAGGATTTAGGTTATTGTATATAAATTACTTTTCGCCCTATTTCCTTACCTCTTTTTTGAAAGATCTAGTTTCTACTTTCAGCCTGCGATAAAATTTTTTTCTGAAAATATAAAATCTTTTCAGATCAATTTTTTCAGCCTGCGATAAAATTCTACTTTATAGTTTAATTTAAACTGCGACCCTAGTCAGAGACTTTGGTCGCTGTGTACATTTAAACTGCGACCTTAGTCAGAGACTTTGGTCGCAGTGTACATGGTTAATTGCGACCAAGGTCGCAGTGTTGTTATTGATAAAGATGGCCAGCAACTACAATTTAAGGTTGTATTACATGGACTGCGACCAAGGTCGCAGTGTTGTTTTATTAAGTGTTGTTTTGGATTAAGTCATTTTTTGAATCTAAATGATAAATGAAAAGTTTGCTGAGGGGACGCGACTTGGAGTCACTCCGAGAGACGCGGCCTGTCATAAAGATTTTATGAGATCTTTAAACGTCAAGTCTACGTTGTCTACGCGTCGGCTCTTCATTGGGTTTAGGCGTTAAGTCTTTTAATGCCAAACCGGCGCTGGCGGTTGGAGAGCATTAAAGCCGACGGTTCTGATTAATGAACCATTAATTATGGTTATTATGGGCTGCCTATAAATAGGGCTAACCCTCTCCCTTTAACAGCCCATAATTAGACTGTTTTCTTTCGAGAGCAATTGCTCTGAGAATTTCCACCTTCTTCAGAGTCTCTAATAGGGGCCTGCCTCCATGGATGAAGATGACCCTATGGACGAACTTGATCGATGTTCGTCCACAAGGGAAGAAGTCATAGACCTCATCGTCCACAAGGGAAGAAGTCAATGTCCTCGTCGTTCACAAGGGAAGAAGTCAATGTCCTCGTCGTTCACAAGGGAAGAAGTCATGATCCCTGACGAGGACTTAACCCTCACCAAGATCTCCTCGGACTTGATGCACCAGTCAAGCTTGCTGGCACGGGATGGTCAGAGTGGGTATGGCGGCGGGGGATGTGGTGGATATAGTGGTGGGTAGCATACCTTGTGAGGTCTCACTTTCCCTCTCTTACCCCAGAAGTGACATCGAGGAAATTCCATACTCACTGGATAACCTTCTGGTGGAAGAGATGTTCATAAACGAAGGATCGTATCCCGCCACTTTGGAGGGTCAGGTGGAATCGGAGGATTCTGCTGCCACCAGACCTCAATAACACCACTGCTCTTAGTCAACAAGGGCTCTTTTGATGTTTAGTCTTCTTTGTACTGCTGTATTATAACACTCAATCTTATTGTATAAGAGAGCGTCTTTTGATGTTTAGTCTTCTTTGTACTGCTGTATTATAACACTCAATCTTATTGTATAAGAGAGCGTTTTGTATCATTTTCACATCCCTGGAGATAAATGCCTGGACATAAATAAAAATCATATTTGTTTTTTAATAAACTACGACGTTGGTCGCAGTCATGCATTGCAAACAAAACAACTTGGACCAGAGACGACACTGCGACCAAGGTCGCATAAGACTACATTGCAAACAGAAATAACTGCGACCAGGGTCGACACTTCGACCAAAAACTGCGACTAAGCAACTTCTGCGGTGACGTGTCACCTCGTCGCAGTGTTGTTGATTAAGACTAAAGACCAGCAGCTGCGACCAAAGGTCGCAGATTATTTTTTTAAGACTGCGGCCAGCAACTGCGACCAAGGTCGCAGTGTTGTTGTTGATTAAAAATAAAGACCAACGATTGTGACCAAGGTCGCAGTGTATTTTATTAAGTCCAAAAACCAGCAACTGCGACCAAGGTCGCAGTGTATTTTATTAAATCCAAAAACCAGCAACTGCGACCAAGGTCGCATTGTATTTTATTAAGACTACGGTTAGCAACTGCGACCAAGGTAGCAGTGTTGTTGTTGCTTAAGACTAAAGACCAGCAACTGCGACCAAGGTCGTAGTTTATTTATTAAATATGCGTCCAGCAACTGCGACCAAAGTCGCATCCTTTCATTTTAAAAATTTATACGGGTGAAGTAATATAATTATTAATTGCGTCCATGGTCGCAGTATATTCGTTTAGCGTAAAATATTTAAAATGAAGGTTTGTAACAATTGTACAGCATTTCAACCAAGACATGGTAGTAAAAAATGTAACTCACACAATTAACTTTAGAAAACAGATTTATATATATTTTAAAAAATACAAAATACAATTTTTTAAACTTCTAATCCTCGTCATCACCATCGTAATCAGATTCGTCGTCAAGAGTCATGCTTTCGTCTTCTGTATCGCTTTCCGTCTTTTTCTCCTCTTCAGCGACATTCTCCTCTTCGCTTTCTTCCTCTTCATGTTTGTATTTTGGTTCATCAATGAACTCTCAGAACGGGTCGTCTGTATCAAGCTCATCCTCTGACCCGTAGCGAGGCATATCTTCAGAACTATACATCCAATCATCATTAGATGATTGGCTTCTTTCCGGTGAAGACGGTGGAGAAGACATTTTTTTGAGTCTATTGACCGAACAGTGAGAGTAACGTGTTTGAGCAAAAATAATTTAGTATGTTTGTAATCCTTTGCTGATGACCCTTTATATATTTTTAATCCTGGAATTCCAAAGGGTTTAAGCTCTCAAACCACGTGAATATCTCCCAAACTTATTTTCTACCTTTTCCCAAAAATTGTGTATACTTCCTAGGTGACTGTTCAGTTATCCAAAACAGTTTAAAAGTTAATACACTATAACTTTAAATTACTTTGAACTCCAAAACAGTACATTATTGCAACCATAGTCGCATTGGGAACTGATAAATGATTAACTGCGACCATAAATTGCATCAGTAGTAGGATTGCGACTATGGTCGCAGTGTTTAAGAGCAGCAGTCGCAGTTTGGATATGTAATTAAAAGAGCTTATAAGTTAATATAGTGAGAAAGAGACATTACAAAAAAATAGAATTAAAAGCTTTTAAAAGAAGACAAAATATAATTGAATATCAGAAGATCAGGAAATCCTAATCCTCGTCATTATCCCCATCATAAGCAGATTCATCGTCTTCATTCTTCTGCTCTTCCTCTTCATCACTTATTTCCTCATCATCTTGCTGTTTTTGAGGTTTTTTTGTTTCACCGATGAACTCCCAGAATGGATCGTCTCTATCAAGGTCTTCGTCTGACCCGTTGATAGGAAGCGAGCCTACAGCATCAGAGGACATGCTTTCATCAAGCATGTCTCCGTCAAGTGGCAGAGGAATAATGTCTTCTTCACTAACCCACATGAAAACTTCATTATCATCATGAATAGGAGGATCAGTTAATACATTATTTGATGTAGTGAGATAGTCAAAAGGAGTGAAGTCCAGACTGGTATCATATTCACTAGAATATCCTGAAGACAAAGGACCGGTGGGTGAACGATTGAAGTTGAAATCTAAGTGTTCAGAGGAAGAAGATGGGGAAGACATGATTCAAGAATGAATTTTTTTTTGGAAGTTTTTGAAATCAAATTGAAAAGGAAGAGCAAAAATATAGTTTTTAGGTATGAGATAATATATTAGTAACAAGCATTATATAAAGGTGAATATTTGTGGAAGAACATGAATAGTAATAATAATTGTTAGAGGTGATGGTTGAGTATGGTAAGAAGTGGTAAAAAAAAAATATTTAATTGAAGATTTATTTCGGGAGAATCCGAAGTACAAATTAACTTTTTATAGAATTGTTTGCCTATATCTTTAGATTACGTATGATGCACATCTTTCCTTTCTCGAGATTAACATTAGTGCATCTCTTTTTTCTAGACTGTTGTTGTATCACGGTAGAAAGAATATTAATTACTTCATTTAATTCAGTGTAATTAATATAGTAATTTTTATAAGATTTGATATACGCGAATTGATCTCAGGGTCGCATGGCTAATCCACCCTAGTCGCATATTAAAAATCTTTTACATAAGGCATGGGAAAGAAGATTGCGACTTTGGTCGCAGTACTGAAGGAGGTTGCATTGTTGTACGATAGAATGCGACTAGGGTCGCAGACGTTATATAAAGAAGTTTTGTTATACAATGACTGCGACTAGTGATTGCGACTGTGTCGCAGTTGTCATATAAAATTGAAATTATATTTTATTAGGTCGCATAAAAACGTTTTGTTATACTATGAGTGCGATTAGTGACTGCGACTGTGTCGCAGTTGTTATATTGTATTAAGCTAGCAACTGCGATTAGTGACTGCGACTGTGTCGCAGTTGTTATATTGTATTAAGCTAGCAACTGCGATTAGTGACTGCGACTGTGTCGCAGTTGTTATATTTGTATTAAGTCTGCGACCATGGCATTTTTTTAAATTTTCAATGCTTCTGCTTATTTTACATTATATTGATCTAATTTTTTTAATTATATTTTTGGATGTATTAAAATTACGAATTTTATAACTATAGATATATTCAACTGAAATTTTGTTTGTTCATGACTTTATTCCAGTTTAGAATTAAAAAAGGGTATTTTGGTCAATTTGTTTCACGATTGTTTAGGCGGGATTTTTTTGATTTTTTTGGCGCCAACACACTGCGGCCGATGTGTGGCATATATTCAGCCACGTCCCGCCGGCTGAGAAACTATCTCAGCCTGCAGGCTGAGGTACAGTAACCCCTATATATATATATATATATATATATATATATATATATATTATATATATATATATATATATATATTATATATATATATATATATATATATATATATTGAGAATTTAAGGGGTATCAATTGATTTACCCCTTGATACCTTTTCCCGAGTAATTGGTACTGATTGAGTGAGAGCAAGTCATAGTTGACACAGACAGCTGACTTGTTGAAGTTTGGTAATTTTTCTCGATTGCCCTGGAATATAGTTAAAGTAGATGTTTATATTTCCTGAGCTCTTCTTTCAGGCGCCCAAGCAATAGAAGGACATCAACAAACGTTAGTGTGATCCTGGTGGTAGCCCATTCTGTATTTGCCAGCCTTGTAGTGTTTAAAGTGTGAGTTCTATTCTAATCATCAAGAAGAGAGCATTTACACTGAATGAAAACATTTGGCTTTTTTACAGGGAACCCCCTGATGAATTACTCAGTCCAAGAGTAGGAAAGCTATGTTCATTCAATGTGATCACGTATGATCCTTGTGGGAGGCGCCATAATCTGGTCTATCCATTGTTGATTATAGCCCAACTGTTTTAACACCCAATGCACAAAGTCTCATTAAGTCTATTATATGCTTTCTCTGTGTCAATTTTGGCCATAACCCAGAGTGTCCTGTTTTGACCTTTATAAAGATGGGAATGCCAGAGTTATTGGACTATCAGTCTATCATTTTGTTGTCGACAATTTCTCTATTCAGGATAAATGCTCTTCTAACAGCCGGGCAACAAGTTTACAGATGGCATTGCATAAACTTATCAGTCTATAATCTTTTGGGGCTTTGAGATTAGAGTTCTTGGGTATGAGTGCCACCCTCTTCTCTCGCCACTTATTAGAAGACCTTGCATGAGGGAATAAATATTGAAATGACTCCATATACATAATTTTTTGAACGAGGCATTGTTTTCTGACAGAATTTTTTCGTGTCATCTGGTCCCGGTGCTTTTTCTCTAGTTCATTAGTTTGCCCATGAAGTTTCTAAAGTCTGTTATGTGTATAATTTGATATCATGCGTTGACTATTTGACCTCTGGACTATGTAGGGCTAAACAATGTGGTTTTTATGTTGGTATTGGTGAAAAATTCAAAGTATCAATTGTTTTTTTGGGTCCAAAACAGAATTTCTTAGGCTGGAGTAATATATTTATTTTTAATCTAGAGATCTAAAATTGCATGACAAGTGGTTTGTGGAAAGTGGCAGAGGAAGGGGGGTCAGGGGGGTCACATGACCCCCGACCCTACCTGAAACCCTCTTGTGCACATGAAGTGCACTCAAATTGTGACCCCAATAGGACCCACCACTATATCACCTCTCTCTCTGGCCCACTGGGTCACAAAAACCAATTAAACCTATCTCACCAAAATAATTCTCTCTCAAAGCCAAAAAAGATCTTGATATCTCAGTTTCTCTCTTTCCCGAATCTCTCGCTACTAACGATCTCATTGCAGCTGCTCTCAGCCTCGCCTCACGTCACACCTTTCAGTCACTCCGCGGCTCCGCGGCTCAGCCTCTCCCTCTCTCTTAAAGCCTTAAATCCCCAATCTGATTCTCTCTCTTGATCTCACTCTCAAATCAATTCTCAAATCCTTAAAGCTCATCTCTTTTCTCTCAAATCCCTAGATCTCCAAAATTCAAATCCCTCTCTTGACCCTCGAGCAGCGGCATGCGACAACGATAGTGAGAGGCTTCTCGAGCAGTCGAGTAGCCCCCTCATCTAAAGTTCTAAGTTAGTCCTCATCTCACTCTCTTTTTATAAGATCCGATTTGTGTCATTTGGTTGTGTACAGTTTGAAACTCAAACTTTATTATTTCAGTCACGGAGTAGGAATCTATTGTGATATTTGAATTTATTTGCATATTTTCATTGGTGATTACTTGCAAATGCACAGTTGAAATTTTTTGCTCTCCCATTACAAGAAATCAAATTGTTGAGAAACTTTATGCATAATTACATAGACTTTACACAAACACATATGAGCACAAACACAAACATCATATATTGTTGTATGCTAAAAGTGTCAAGATTTGTTTTTTTAATGCTAAATTGCGAATATCAAATATTCTTTGTGTGTCTAGTCATTTTTATATGTTAAATTGCTATTAAAAAAAGTGTTATATTAGGTTGAGTGATATGTAACTTGTTAGTTTTATCTATTTGCAAGTAACTGTGTATCTTCAATTTTAGGACTAGTTTTTAATATTTATATGACATTTGATACTATTAGCAATGATGCAATCATGGAACGATTCCAAAATATGTTAAAGCGTTGAGATAGTTTGTAATTGTTATTGATCTTGTTATCTTATTCGACATTGATTTTGGGTGATTGATTTTCGTTCTTTAATATGTAGGAGGATTTGGCTTGCAAGTTATATCATTGAAGTTTGACATGTAGTTTATTTTGTAACAACCGTTTTTATGTAATAAAATATCGGTTTGGAGTTTTTGAGTTTGAGACCCCTTCCTTTCTCTTAGTCTCTGGTAATGAAAACTATTATGTTGTTTATCATTTATAATTTGATATTATTGAACGTTAGTTTTGAAATCCTAGCTACACCACTGTTTGTGTATGATACTATGGTTTACAATGTCGTGATTCATATGTACGCATTCATAGAAGAGATGAGGCAGATTTTTGTTTTCCGTTGATTTATTTCATATATGATGCTGTTAAAATTAAGTTTTTACTAGCCTGTTCTATTTGATTTTTTTTTTTTTCCAGTCAATTATTTGAGCTCTTAGCCAATGTTAGCACCCTTACATATAAACACTGCAAATTCCTGTCTATTTGCTGCCAGCTTCAGAACATATATTGTTTTACATAAATTAATATTTACCTTATCAAATACTGATGCAGTGATGCATACAAAGAATTTGAGAAGGAAATCCAGGAGGACTTGCAGGGAGTGGATGACCGCCTTGAAGAGGAAGAGGTAAGATAGTTTTAGTTCATGGTTTGGGCAAAGACGTTCTTGTTCGTAAATGGAAAAGTAAACACTGAACTTGCATGTTCGACATAACTGACCCATATGCATTACAGATTGATGCTGCTGAAATTAGGGAGGAGTTTGAGTCTTTGGAACAGCAGTGAGTGTCTAGGCTTCTTGTTGCTGAATTAATTAGCTATTTCCAAGTTCTATCTTCACTGATGCTGTTTCATTTTGGCACTTACTGCAGGGCCTATAGGGAGAAAGTAGAAATGGTGAAAAAACAACTCATGGATGTAAAGGCTGCAAGGATTGCTAGAGGGCAGAAAAGCCCTGCATTCAAGGGCGGGGAGTCGAGTGATGAGTCCTCTAGTGATGACGATGACGATGAGAATTTTGCAGTCGATTGGAGAGCAAAACATTTGTAAGAGCCATGGACATGGTTCCTCATAGGAGGCAAGAGATGAATTCCAAGCGTTGGGGAATTTTTCTTCAAAGGAATTGGAGAGAAGCACCTTGTTGACTCCCCGCTATAGTTTTCAGGTGCAAATTGGATATCCTCGTAGTTCAGCATGATGATTAATTCACTCGTTTGAGAGAAACAGTCTGCAGCTCGTCTTGGTAAATAAAATTGTGTGAGAGCAAAAGAGAAAATGTAACTAATTATGTTGTAGCCATGAGATATTTGTGAGATTTCACTTTGAGAGTTCTTTGTTTGAGACATTTTGTGAGATTTCATTTTTGGAGTGTTAAATTGGTTGTTGGAACTGAGATTTGAGACTGGACTTTCAAGTCTCAATTTTTTCCAATACATATATTTTTACCCATCAAATCCTACATTTTTTGTTTCAGGAAAAAGGGGGGCAAAATTTTGTCCTGGGATTCTTCTCTCCTCTCTCATTAATTGGGCGCCCCCACCCCCCACCCACCCCCCCCCCCCCACGCGGCAACAAAATCACACCCACCTACGCACGCACTCCTGCTCTCATCAGCCTAAAAAAATTCGAACCCTTGGGTGAGGATTAAAGTCGAGCAGGGGGTTTGATTTAGGGGTTGATATGGATCTTGGGCCTATTTGGTTGACAATGGAAGTGAGGAAGTAAGGAAGTGAGGAATTGGTAATAGTTCCCTTTGGAACTTGGGAATTGGTTTGTAAGTTTTCCGGTGTTTGGATGTTGTTAGGAAGTGTGATTTGAAAAATATTATGTCTTTTCCGTTGTTTGGATGGTAATGTGAAAGTGAAAGTGAAAAAGTTGACCACAAAGTTGACCGCAAAATAATATTAAAATAAAAATTAATTAAGAAAAATAAAAAATAGGCTGTAATTAGAATGCAATTGAGATTTACATGATCAAAAAATTAACTGTTTTGTGCTACAACTTATTATAAATAAGATTTACATGACCACAAAATTAACTGTAACACTTTGAAAGCGAGGAAATGGTTGTGTAAAAGAGAGAAGGAAAAGGAGTTTTCTTATTTTCCTTTTCCGGTGTTTGGATAGATAGGGAAGTAAGCAATTATACTTCCTCATTTCCTTACTTCCGCCCACTTCCTTGCATCCAAACACCCCCCTTGTGACTTCGAAGAAAGTTGAACGGGGCTGAGTTGAGATTGAGAGATGAGAGTTTATGGGAGATGGTGGGCTCATGTGAGTGATCTTGGGACTGTTGGGATCATTGTGTTGGTGGTGATTTGAAGAGAGGAGGGGAGGAGGGCTGAGAGAGGAGGCCACCATTGTTGTCGAGGATTTGTGAGCAGATAATTGAGTTAAGGTTGAAGATGAAGCAAATGATGTTTGTGTTGGTTCGTTTGCTGCTCGATTTGTCTCAATTAATTAAATTTGTCCATTAATTATTTTAATTATTAAATTAAAATAGGGGTTTTTGCTACACCCCACATGTCAAATCGTAATTAGGAAAAAAAAACTTAGCTTCCTAATTTTGTTCGCTTAAGCCACCTCAGTAAAGATATGCGCCCACATGTCAAGCGCTTAAGCGCTCATCAACACGAAAAACAAAAATACCCTCAGTAATCACTTCAAAAAAAGTGGGCCGTTTTGAAAATGCCCTATTTCTGTGAATGTGACTATGATCGCAGTCCTTACAATATGATCAAAGTATAGATGACTGCGACTGTGATCACAATCTTCAGAAAAATGACATATTTTTAGGTCTGCGACAATGATCATAGTTGCAGTCCTCACAAAATGATTGCAGCCCTATCTCTGTAGATTGCGATTATGATAGCAGTCCTCATAAAATGCACTATTTATGAGGAATGCGACTATGATTGCATTCCTCACAAAAATGTCATGTTTCTGAGTCTTTATATGATTGTCACCATGGTCGCAATCCTCTTTATTAGAATTGCGATCATGATCGCAGTATTCACAAAAAATGTCCTATATTTGAGTGTTTATACATGGTCATAGTCATCACAAAATGCCCTATTTTTGAATTCTTGTGAGGATCACACTCACAAAAAGCCCTATTTCTGAGTCAGTCCACACAGAACTCATCGCGAGCGCGAACAAAACGAGATCTACAAAAAGGTCGATCCCAAAAAAAATTCTAGGGGCTCTGACCCTTAGAGGGGGTTTCTCGCCCCCTTCCAACCCCTGCGGCGACCTAACCGTGCAAGTCGACCCGTGAATTACTCTTCGTTGAGGTCAAAGTTGAGGGGAGAGCAACGTCAAGTACAATGGAAGGGTAAAATAGGAAAAGAAAATATATAAACAAGCAGTGATTGGGAAGAATCAATTTATGCTAAGGTGAATGAGGTTGTATCGAATCAAATTATGACGTTGAGTTTTTGTTCTAATTATAAAATAAAATAGGTAGCTGTAGCGAAATATTTTTCATTAAAATATAAACATTAAGTAGTTAAATAGAATAATTAAATTAAAAAAAAATGTTGAAATAGTTCATAATAATAATCAATATGGCATATGTCATGATTTGTCTCAAATTTGACCCAATTCAAACCCAAATTTATATCACATTTTCACAATCCCAAATAATTTGTCCCAATTCCATTACCAAAAATGTCTGAAAAATTGTCCGAGTGAGACAAATGTCCTAATCACACTCAAAAATCCCAGTTGAATCACACCTCCTGAAGGACTTATAACCTTAGCTAATCGAGGAGGAATAATTTCATAGAACCAATTACAGTAAATGTCAGTGCTCAAACATCGGTCATTTTTTAGTTTATCCTCCAGTATCTCCTCAAGGAGCATGACAATCATTATGATTTGCAAATGTTTTACAAGTGAATTTTTGGGAATTAATCACTTTCTGTGCATGCGCCAGTAAACTTTTAAAAGTGGAATCCTTCGGTATTTTTCTCTAATTCTGACAATTTTTTTTCAAACTGAGTCTATTAGTGAGATAATGTTTTGGGAGAATATTTGTTTCTAGACCATTGTTTGCTCGTAAAATTTCTTTGTATTTAATTTATCTGCTTGCATTATTTTCTATGAATAATTTTCAGGAACAAGTAGAAAATTGCACGCCTCTTTTCCTTTTATTCTAATGTATAAAGATTAATTGTGGCAGAATTATTTTCTCGAAAAAAAGTTGTGGTAGAATTATTGATAATGATTTATTTTGTTGGGAAAATGAGCTAACTTGACGAGTTTGCTACTGCAGTATCAAGCAACTATATGGATTCAAGCAATAATGATATTTTGGACAAATTTTTATGAGACATTGATGGTGAGATAATACATGACCATTTGGTAAGTTATGTTGTCCATCAACTTCGGGAAGTAAGGACAATTCATAAAGCTTTCAATATTAGTTGATCATTTTCAAGTCCTATGCTTGATGATGATATATTGATGGGTTATTCTCATAATGCATATTCTTGCTTTGAATGAGAAGCAAAAGTATCTTGCTACCTAGAACTGCTCTAATTGAAAACTGAAACTGTGGGAGAAAATCTAAAATCGAGGAGATGGAGTATTTTTTAACAAAAACTCATAGTAATAGCAGAGGAAGAAGCAAGGCGGTCGACTGCCCGGCCGACCACATATGCACAGGCGTGCACGCTTGGAAAAGAAGGAAATATCTGTTAAATGCCCAGTCGATCGGCCAGAAGCATTGGAAGATGAAGACTGCAATCGGCTGACCATCCGGTCGAACGACCCAAGAGTTCTTCATAGGCGGCACATAATAGTTTGAGCTAGCGGTCGACCAACGGTCGACCGCTACATGGAGCCGGTCGACCGCTCTGTCGACCGCAAGTAGTGTTATGTGCAATTCAAGTTAGTTTCAGGTTTTCAGATTTGAATCGGATTTCAATCTGCATTTGGGTTTTCTTCTATTAGTTGTTCCTCTGGCTATACAAGGAGGGTCTCTTAGTTTATTGAGAGAATTCTATGACCGAGTGCGTACTTTCTCTAATTTGAAACTTTAGATCAATTTGTAACCTTATAATTTTGTTGGTTAAATAAGATCTTCATTTTTTGCCCCAAGGACATAGGCAAATTGTCGAACCTCGTTAAAATCGTTTCTTCTCGCTTTCTCTCTTTGTATTTGTGTTCGTGTTCGTGCTATATTATTTGGTGAGTGACTCAGCGTTGTCACACTGATGTTGGTTATTGGTGCATTTTGGAATTCCTTCGGAGGGCGCAACAAGTGGTTTCAAAGCTTCCCAGGTTCGGCTAGAGATCGTGTGTCGATCCCAAGATCATCGTGGTTTGTTCGGCGAAAATCGTGTGCCAATCTCTGAGCGGCATTAGTTTATTCGTAGGATCGTACGTCAATCTCAGAACAAAGTTGGAATGTTTGTTGGGATCATTTTGCTAGCCCAAAAACTCATCACTCTAGTTTTAATGAAGATTAACTTATGTAGTTATAGTAATAATGATCTAGTGTTGTTTTAATTTCAGATTATTCACGTTCATGGTTTAGCGTTTAGCTTCAACAAGAGACTCGAAGTCAAGTTTTGAAGCTAACTAGTGTTAATTTAAGAGCTCAAAATTAAATATCATATCAAGTACTCAAAAAATCTAGCTCAAGTTGAATCAAGTTTGGATCAAGTCAAGTGAAGAAAAAGATCAAGATTAAGTAGAAGACTTGTATCTATATGTTTGGAAGTGTTTTGATTCTTGTAATAGTTTAGATTTGATTTGATTACTCAAACTTACACACACAAGTTTTTAATTTTTTTTAAATCAAGTTTTATGTTTTCATTTGTTGGAATTGATCTATCGAATTTGTGTTTTGATTCTAAATGAGTTATTTTAACAAAATAAGCCTTATATGATTTATATATCAAAGAAATGAGTTTTACGGTTTGAAATATGTATTGGACTCTATCTATACATATTAGAGATTTGTTTGATGAAATAAACTTATTTTGATGAGTTATAAATTTGATTTTATCAAAAGTTTATTTTATGAGGGAAAAATCTCAAAAATAAGTTTATAATGGTTTATATGAGCTTTAATAAAAATTTGAGAAACTTGTTTTTGAATCTTATACAAGTTTTATTAAAAATATCCATTACTATGTTTATACAAAAACTTGTTTTAAAAAAATATTTCTAATACTTAAGTGTTTAACCCTTTTCTTTAGGCAGCTAACTATACCTGTCAACAACCCTAATGACAGAGTTGTCGACAGGGCTGTCGACAGCCCTGATGACAGAGCGTCGACAGGCATTTACAGAAAGTTGGGTTCACTGTTCTTTGGAGCTAGTTATTGATGGTTCCTTTCAGCAATCTAAAGCTGATACTATTGTGTATCAGTCAGCTGTCGACAGGCTTATTAGGCTAACGATAGGCAATCTCCACAACAGCTAAGAATATAACCGTTACACACAGAGTTGTCGACAGCTTTTTTGGCCTGTCGACAATGATATTAAAATATTTACTGTTTTATTCAAATCTAAAACGTGTATTTTGTGTTAATTTACTAAATTTGGATTTTCTAACGACTATTTTTAGTAAACCTATAAATAGGATTATTCTCTCTGATCCAAAAATAAGTTTTGAGTGTCGAAATCATCTACACTCATTGTAAAAAGTTTTAGAGCCTTATTTTCCCATTTTAGAGAAGTTATTCAAAAAGTTTTCTTGAGTTCCTAAATTCTCAATCTTTAGTTTTCTCTCACCCACGCTTGAGCTCTCATTTTTTATCTATTTTATAAGTTGAGATTGTAAGAGAGTTTTGTTTGTGGTCAAGAAGTGATCACTAAGTATTTCAATCTTTGTTTTATAACTTGTTGGAAGTTTTGGCCTCGATTGAGCTTATGGGCTCATTGTTGAAGTTCTTGCGGGAACGAGTGATTAAGGTTGTAGGTGTTGTGGCATCAAGTGATCTCGCCAGATCGGTTTTAGTGAAATCTTTCATAGCGGTGAAGGCGGGGACGTAGAGTAAGTTGCTCGAACCTTGAAACAATTCTCCCATGTTTGCGATTGCTCTATTTTCTGTCAACTGAACTTTACTCACTCATGTTTATATATATATATATATATATATATATATATATATATATATATATATATATATATATAATATATATATATATATATATATATTGCTTGCTCATAATTATCTATCTTTTATGTTTGATATAGTTTGTATGCTTATACTTATTTGAATCAAGAAGGCTATTAAAGCACCTTAACTTTTATTCAAAAGAATCTTAAGGAAAAGTTCTAAAGCTCTGCATAGGGAATCCGGTTCATTTCTTGGTCAATATTTGTGTAATAGTTTTTTAATAGTTGAAGTTTTAAATTTTGCATTTGATTAGCACTTCACCTATTCACCCACCTCTAAGTGATTTCAATTGGTGTTAGAGCTCAGTGCTCTTGATATTCAGTTTAACCACCATAGAAAGATCTTATTTTTGCTAATCACTATTTTTGCTACACACATGGCCAATAGATCTATTGATTGTCCACCCAAGTTTGATGGTCTTTACTTTCCTATTTAAAAAGTTAAGATGTCTCTCTTTCTTAGATCACAAGGATGTAGAGAGGCCAAAGCAATTACAAAAGAATTTGTTGAACCCACATTTGGTAATAATGATAGCACCATCAAAGAATATGAAGCCAATTCAAAGACATCATATGCTTTGATGCAATCACTCAATGATGATGATCTATCTCAGATCATCGATTACACATCGATCTATGATATATGGCAATATTTGATCACATGAAGACATTTCACAAGTGAGGAAAGCAAAAAATTGATTTGCTTATTCACAATATGATAAATTTTATATGCTTGACCGTGAATCAATTGATGAAATGCTTACCCGATTTACAACTATTATCAATTTACTTGTTTCTTTAGGTAAAGTCATTTCAAATAATCAAAAGATGTGAAAGATTCGTAGAGCACTTCTGTAACGACCCTAGATTTTTCTCCCACCGGCTACAATTTATTAGACTGCAGTCTGAGTAGGAACTTTAGAGCCGTTATAATATGATACATAACTCAGACAGTTTAAATATAGATATATGACAGGAGACAAATCATATAGGTAGATATCGAAGCTGCATGACATATATAAAATTAATCCCACTAAGAGTAAAGGTCTCAAGTCATATATAAAGGGGGGTCCCAAAATAACCAAAAATATGGATACAAGGTCCAACATCAAATACAGGAAAGTCTCTACATGGATACATGAATACAAAAGAAATGACTCTCTATAGAGCACCCTATCTACCCATCAACAGGATAGACAACTACCAATATCTCCGTCACTCAACACCTCTACGGACCACCACGAACAGCCTGAAAAATAATAAATCAATGGGCGTTAGAACGCAAACAAGTCTACCTCGCAAGATTGCCCTCCGACCACGACTCTAAACCACGACCCTGAAGCTAACTCAGTGCTAGGTCGATGAGGCAGCTAAGAGAGGTCCACATATAACATCAAAATCATATAATCATGAAAGGAAGCATGATAGACATATGTTTGGTACACAATAATAAATAACATGGATATGCACGACAAGATACTATATACTTGGCCAAAACTCTAAATATGTCAAGGCACATATCTAATTCAATATGATATCAGTATTCTCAAATGGATAACTCAATAGTTTGTCTACTACTGACTACTATAAGCTATCTTTCAAGCTAATTACATGGCTCTACGCTAAACTGAGTTACTATGGTTTGATACTCTAGATTTCAAAATAACTATAAGTATCAACCAATTAATAACGCATATTCTCGAATAATTATCAATTCTGGTGTCTAAAATGATACACACTAAACTGTTATAGGCCGAGGATACATATACTGTGATACACAGATCACTCATTCACTTTCAACAAATAATAACTAACAACATTCATGTTCTTGCTCCTACAAATGTAATTATTCGCATTTTCTCCCTCCTATGAATAACATCATTCACGTCTTTCTCTCCTAAATGTAAATCATTCACGTTCTCCCTTCCTATGAATGTAATTACGCAACGACATATACAATTCACATTTGTCCATCTACGAATGAATACAATACATACGTATACCAAGATATATCATCCCATACAAATCACAACATATGAACCACTATATATATGAAATATGTATTTCATCCATCACACCAAGCATGGTATTACTTTTTAATTAATCATAATAAATAAATTATTATTGTTGAGGACTTTTATGTATACACAATACATATATACACAATACATATATTCACAATACATGTATACACCACACATAACATGCTCATATATCACACATGACATATGGTGATACTAATATCAAATAGCATATTCATATATCGCGTATCACACATAGTGATACTCTAATACTTTCATACAACTAAACGTGATTTCTATTTCTATATCAAACAAAGTACTCATATATAGCATATAACACATGGTGATATCATATATCACATAACATATTATCCAAGTTTTTATTCATGTTACTAGCATCCAACTTTCTTAATTATGTTCTTATGAATCTAGCAAACCAAATATACATGTGAATACACACATATGAATTAAAGAATAAATATGGCCACTATTTACTTGTATCTAACATGTCAATGTAATAAAATCACATTTTTAATTATCATATAACCTATATCTTATAAAAATCCTATTTTTATGGATCTGCATCTCTCTATATTAACACATAGGCAAGCTACTAATTATAGGATGCACATGCATTCTTCCTAGCCAAAACTAAACACGAAAATCTACTGGAAGCTAAGGTTCTATCATTGGTACAAATACTCAAAACCATGATGAAAAAGTAACCAAGAGAGAAAAACTTGCCTTTCTAGGTAAAGGGAAGATGGTTTGATGAAGACCTCTGAAGAGGAACCATCTCCAAGTAAAGAATCCACACTCAAAAGAAAATTCAAGTTTCACCATTAAATCTCCTTCAAATCTCAATTTCTCTCTAGATATTCTCTCTTTATCTATCTATCATAGGCTAGCCAGGTGAGGAAGAAGAACTAAAGATAGAAATAAAAATCATCCAGAAAATATCCCCAAACAAACATATATATAGGGTAGAGTGAGTGGAAACTGGGGTCCAATCAAAACACAGTTTTGCCGCACTGATCAGTTGACTGATAAGATTTATTAGTCGACTAATAGTTAGTAAGTCAGTTGGATCAGTCGACTGGAACAAAGGGTTAGTCGACTGGTCCCTCACAGAAAGAAACTATTTTCAGCATATAGGCTGACTTAAAATCAATTTTTGATACCATAAAGATCAAATCACAAAATAGTCATAAAATAAAGTTTGTAACCTTGGACGTTAGATTTCCAATGCAATTTGAATCATAGAAAACAAAGGTATCATCAGAAAGCTATGATCAAAATACTGAACAGGTGTCAGTGCAGAACTACTGCTGACAGATAACAATCAGTGGACTGATAAAAGTTCTAGTCGACTACTGCAAGCACCCAACTCTCTATTGGAATCACTAGTCAACTGATAACAAAGGCCCAGTCGACTGGACAATGCACAAGTCATAAAACACAAGATTTGGCCTACTACCAGTCGATTACCCATGATACTCAGTTGACTCTCTATGTATCAATGCACATAACACCTTAGCAATATGTATATATTCATATACACACATCACTACACCAAAATTCTCAACAACTTATATATATACACTCCTAATCATCAAAATATTTATCAAGTCATATACATATACATTTATATGTATATCCACACATCCACACATTAAAATGACTTGAAATAAACTTTCAAAATTTTCAGGATATTACAACTTCCCAAATCTTGAGAGGTAAAAACTACCACCTTAAAATAGCTCAACAACAAAGAGAAAATTAACTTCACTGCTTTCGTAGGGAACTTGAAGACTGATAATTATGATTATCATCTATATTTTGTACCACTTTTATACCTCTTTTATTACACATTTAATGCTGCATAGGTGTTTTTGTTTATATTTCTGCAGGATTTAGGTCAAAGAGAAAAAGATTGAGAAAAAGCGAAAAATCGATGTTAAATCAATAACTGCAGCCATATATTTCAAGATTCAGACATCGAGAGATCTAATAGACTTGCCAAAAAAGTCTATAAAATATGAGAGGGTATCTAACAAAATTTGAAAACAAATCAAGCCAAAATTCGGCTGGGTAGCTGATTTTTTCGGCTATGCAGCCGAACACTGTTTAACAGAGAAAACAAAATCAGATTCAAACACGGATCTAGACTGGACACTTTTTAGTATTTTGATCATAATGTTTGCTACAAAAATCCAATTCTGATGATTCAAGATGCTCCAGAAAGAGGACAGAAAGGCTACAAATCTTATGTTGATAACTATTTTCAATTCAGTTGTTTGATGAGTCATATTCAGCAATCAACACCAATTGGCTACAGACCATTCAAAATAGAATTTTTTTTCCATCAAATTGAAGTTGGATTAGAAGTCATAATGTGTTTATTATTGTAATTTGCTCTGAGATCTATATAGAGAGCTTTAATCTATCATAATTGTATAAATCTCACTATAGAAATAAATTTTATATTAGAGTTTTAGAATTCAGTTTCTTAGCTTTTGAAAAAGAAATTCTGTGCATCAAAGTTGAAGAAGAACGGCGAGGAGGCTTCATATAGGGTTTCCTAAATTGGTGTTTTCTAATCTTTTTCTCCTTCTATTTTATTATCTCATGGAGTTCATATTATTTATCATGTTTTACATCTCTTCTAATATGAACTATTTCTTCATAGTTAGGGTAGTGATGTAGGTTAAATATTATGACGATATAATATTGTTGCCTTATGTTATTCTACTAATTTGTTCTTCAAGTTTAATTTTTTTCATGTTAAGTTTTTATTCCCAATCTTCTTATTATTAATTGGTGGCTAACAATTATATGGATGGTCAGGTTTGAGACCAAGAAGAAATAACCTAGCGTATCATCATAGGAATAGAAACCACAACTTGACACGTTGAGACGGAGAAGTTGTGCAATCGTGTAAGAAAGATCCACCATACTTAATTTTTTTTAGCTTGTAAATCTACTAGATCGAGAGATTGTAATTCTTAAATTAGAGGATAGAATTAGTATTGCTCGAGAAAGAATACTAGTTAGGATAGGGACTTGCGATTGTTAACATGAATAGTAAGAATTTACTAGCACAAATATAATTTTATATCTGATTATATTTGCTGAAATCAATTACCCTAATACTTTTCTCTTATAAAAATCAACTCTTTTATTTTCTTGTTGGTAGTTTATTCTAAATCATCTTTTTAATCAGTTATTAAAATAAAACTAGGAAAAATTAGTTTGGTACTCAATAGACATCAATCCTTGTGGGAACGACACTTTACTCACTACTTTTTTACTTGTAAATGATTGGTGCACTTGCCAATTCGTAACATCAAGTTTTTGGCGCCCTTGCCTTGATTGTTTGTTTCTTATTAATATCAATAATATTTTATACGAGTTTTAATTTGAATTCATATTGCAATCTAACATTTGAACTTTTAACTTTACAGGTTGCAGAAGACGCTACCCCAGAAGACACAGGAGTTTGGCCGGGCAGCCAAAGTTTCGACTACACAGTCGTCCTTTAGTAGATTCAGGGTTTGATTTTTTAGGAACTGCTTCCTTATTGGTTCATGCATTGATCCAGTAGTACTAAATTGCTAGTTCCTGATCCAGAGATAGACAGGACCTTCCGACGCTTGCTTAAAAAGAAGAAAGACTGAGAATTGGCGATGGCGGGCCAAGAAAAAAGAAGAGCACTGAGAGATTATGTTGTTCCCTCCCTGATTGGAGCTACCTTATGCATCATCCCACCGATGATTCAAGCAAATAACTTCGATCTCAAGCCGGTATTGATTCAAATGGCGCAAAACATATGCCAATTTGGAGGCTTTCCCAATGACGATCCTACTGAACAATCGCAAGTTTTCGCGAAATATGTGATACATAAAGGATAAATGGGGTGTCAACAGAGATAATAAAACTGAAACTCTTTCCATTCTCTTTGAAGGACAAGATAAAAATATGGTTCAATTCTCTGTCGAAGAATATAATTGCTACATGGGATGAGATGGTGAACAAGTTCCTCACCAAATACTTTCCACCTGCAAAATCTGTAAAATTTCGAGATGATATCACAACCTTTACCTAATTTGATACTGAATCTATTTATGATGCTTGGAAAAGGTACAAGAGATTGATTAGGAAGTCCCACATTATGGACTCCCTGAGTGGTTGGAGATCCCAATTCTTCTACAACGGGTTACAAGGATGATAGTTGATGAGGAAACTGGAGAAGCATTGATAAGCAAGAATTGAGATGAAGCCTACGAGCTCTTGGAGGAGATGGCATCCAATGACTTTCAATGGCAAGAGGAAAAGGAGACATCGAAAAAGGATGCAGGCATGCACAGACTCGATGCTATCACAACATTGCAAGCTCAACCTCATCATTAAGGAAGCAATTGGGGAGCCTTCAATGTAAGTGCTATTCAACTTCAGCCTCAAGTTTGTGATTTATGTGGAGGATGTCACTTTAGTGGAGATTGTTGTTGACACTCGAAAAAGATAGAGCTCCCCATTCATCTTCAGCTAGTCTGAACAACATCTAACTTATTGACATCTACAAAAGATAAGTCGAAGACAAGCTGATGACCAGAGGCAAAGCAGCAACATGGATATTACTAATCCAGTAAAGCAGATAGTAAGTCAAACTTGTCTTTGAAGAAGACCTGAGAGGCCTAGAGACACTAAGTTAGCTCAATACTTAGTCTCATATGAGCCCAAGAGATGAGAAATCTTGCTTAGCTTCGAAGAATTCCATCATAGCTCTGCCATGGACTAACTTATAACTTCGCTCTGGGGTTTTCCATAACTCCACAGAAAGCTAGCTAACAGCTTCGCTAGACGCTCTGCGAAGCATGCGAAAAACCAGCTAACTTATAGCTTCGCTGAGAGTTTACTCCTAGCTTCGCCAGAAGCTCCCCTTAGCTCCGCTACGAGCTTATTGGATTAGCCTCGCTGCGGGTCTTTTTATGGTCACCTTTGACCAATCAAATCTCCAGATGAGATCATGTTAATTGAAATCAAATTTGGCAGTTGCTTGTCATGATCTTTTGACTCTCCCAATCAGGTGAGAAGATCAAGGGAGATCTCTCAATTAACTAGAGAGGATCAAGGGAGCATCCTCATTTAGCGGAGCGAATCAAGGGATTGGTGCTACATGCTATTCTTAGCTTCGCAGATGCTGTTTCTAGCCTCGCAACAAGGCTACTTTCCGGATGCAAAATAGATTGACTCAATCTGTTTCCAGATTTTCAGGGCGATTATACCCCTGTTCTCCCTATAAATAGCCTACCAGAGGCACACAAGCAGAGGAGGGATAGGCAAGGATAGAGAGGAGATGGGCTCCAGAAGCAGCAGGAGGGCTCTACCGATCCTCTGTTCTCTGATTCCCCGAACCAAGCTGAAAAACACCTAGAGGGGGGGGGGGGGGGTGAATAGGTGTAAGTGCTAATCTAATAAACTAAATGCAAACTAAGTGCGCTAAATGCGGAAGCTAATGCAAATTATGCACAAACTAATACAATACAACAAGTGTAGCCGAATTCCCCTTGCGAGGCTCTGGACTAACTCCCCTTGATTCCCCTTGAAATGGGTTGAGGTGCTATGTGAAGCTCTTGTTGGATGAGTATAAGTTAGGCACACACACACAAGCAATCCTAGCAATATGAAATACACACAATCAAGTCAAGCATATAATAGATATGACAATAAGAAATGCAAGGCACAACACAAGCAATATATGATATGAATGTTATGAAAGTATGATGCTTGTATGAAATGATGCTTTGCACAAATGTAAAGAGAGAGAGTTAGAGAGACAATGGATCAAAACGCAAACACCAAGATTTGTTTCGAGGTTCGAGCACCTTGCTCTACATCCCCGCCTACACCACCGTGTAGGATTTTCACTATCTCAACTCCCACCGAGGGAACCTCTACCAAAGAGGATTTCTTACAACTCTAGGAGTACCAAACTCCTCTCTCAACAACAACCTCCTCAAACCGAGGGGTTAGGCCCGTAGCCAATACAACAACCAATCCACACACCTCTACCGAAGAGGCTCACAACCAAACTCCACCTCTACCTAAGAGGGAGCAAACCAATAACCCAATACAACAATCTCCACCTCTACCAAAGAGGGAGCAACACAAGAAATCAAGGGTTTACAACAAGTGGTATATTTCAACCACAAACCTCTTTCCTTTTTCTTTTTCCACAAAAACAAGATCCTAATAGCTTAGGATAGAAGATAGCTCAAGTGTGGAAAACAAGTGTTTTTAGAAACAAGAAACAAAGAAAAATCTTTGGGAAAATACTTGCAATATGATAGAATTGAAGATCTAAGCAAAAATCCCAAAAACCTATTTTTCTTTGATTTTTCAAAAACCCAAAACAAATAAAGATGAGAAGTTTTTGCACTTAAAACTCTTTTGAAAACTCTTTTAAACACTTCAGAAAACTAGTATTTTTCTCTTAAAAACCTTGGCTAAAATCCCAAAGAGATGGGTTTATATAGCCCCTATACAAAACTAGCCGTTAGGCTGAGTTGGCAGTCTGACAGACTGCCGGTCGACCGGTCCGGTCGACCGCCAACGGTCAGAATTATGACCGTTGGGCAACTGCGGTCGACCGGCCCGGTCGACCGAAACATCCTGAGAGTTGAACTCTCAACTCGGTCGACCGGTCCGGTCGACTGACTACAATGTGTAGCCAGCGTGCACGTCTGTGCACATCGGTCGACCGACCCGGTCGACCGGCCACTTGGTGCGGTCGACCGGTCCGGTCGACCGAACTGGCCTGGCAGGCACAGTGCAGATCTGCACAGATACGGGATTTGAAAATAGGTCTTTTCACTCAATAAAAATCCCATAAAATCACAGTAAATCTAAAAATAGTTTTAATCACAATAAAAACTGTTTTTCTAAAAATATGTTTTTCTAAAACTTGTTTTATCATTTTACTTTGATAACCAAACTTGTGATAAAAATTTCAAGACATATATCAATCATATCAATTCATTTTTGTGTCTTGCCAATTTTATCAAAAACAAAACTTGTATTTTATCAAACTAGAATTTTCCAAAACATGAATAGGATAGTCAAAATAAGTTTGTCTAGCAAGGTTAAAGCATGTATGTATATCTAGAACATATCTAATATACATAGGTATAAGGTAAACTTGTTTTGATCTATTATTCATGAAAACCAAAAACCAAATCATGAAACGTGTGTGTTTTGTGCACTTGAGCATATCAACTAAACTAAGCTTTACAAATGGATCTAAAACTCTATCTAAACTAGGATACCTAAGTCTTCTTGTCGATCTTCATCTTCAAGTAGACTCGCTCCAAAACTCCGTGATTCTCCAAGTGCAAAGGTATGATCTTTAAGCTTTGGCACCGGAATCACCATGATAAGCTTCTAATCATCTTGTTGAAGCTAATCACCAACTAATATCCTGTTAATGATCTGAAACTTAGAAACACAAGAAATTAGTAAACATAACTACATGAGTGTTGATCATCATCAAAACTAGAGTGGAAGGCCATTGGGCCAACACAAGCGAGAAGGGAGTCCTATTAGGAGGCAGTTCGATCATCTGACCGATCGCATCGTCAAAGGGATAAAGTGATCGCGCGCTGATCAGATTTCTACCGGCACATTTTCCCAGAAATCTCAAAGGAGATCTATCTGCAATTTTTTTTTCAATTACTTGTAATTTAGCTCCTCGATCTCTTTTGTAAGTTTTCCCTTTGATAAATCAATGGAAAATAAGATGGCAACTCTGCTGGGATAAAAGTTTCTGGTGCAACAAGGAGACAGTATCGTAATGCGATAGTCAGAATCCTGAGCCCATTACTTTCGAAAATTTGGTCGTTCATTTCGACCAAGGAAAATTTGAAGAGCTGCTCTCTGAAGGTAGTCCAGTGCTCCACACACGGAAGCATAGGAAGGTCTCGATGGCCAAGGTTTCGGAGCAGGAACCAGCCCTAGCTGGGCAAGTAACTGAACGGACCTCCTCCCAACTCCTCTCAGCCTCGCACGAGGCTAGCCAGGTTCCCTGTGAACTTAAATCTCCTCTTCCAAAGAAAATATGGAGGCCAAAACAGAAGGCTCCGTGTGAAGCTTCAGGTACAGCTACACCACAGGCTTGCTATCACGCGAAGACAAAGGCAAAACGCCTGCCTACTTGATGGGGAGATTCTGTCTCCTTGTTTTAAATTACCGCAGCGCACGGTCGTTCGATGTAGCACTTGAGGGTCGGTCCACAGGGACAGGTGGTTCTTTGGTTTCGACACTTCTACGCGAAATGATCAAAAATTTATGGATCTTGTGAGCTATGTGAACTAATTATAGTAAAAGAAAAGTCAGGCACCAGGATCGAAACCCCTTAACTAGCATCAAGCGGTCAATTTTATCTCCATATCAGTTTGTATTACACACCAAATCTCTATGTCTAAGAGGCATATTAATTCTGAACACTAGATTTAAGCACAAGCTATTATCCAGTTACATGGTCCATCAGAGGTAAATTAACTAAATTAAATAAATAGCATAAATGCAACAAACCTAAGTATGGACCATTAAACCCGATACATAGCTGTCAAATAAGTAGTGACTCTAAAAATAATTTTCTAGAAGTTATAGGTCAATTGGTGTGCATACTGTCATAAATAGGAGAACGATTCTGTCCACAAGAATTAAGTCTAGGTTCATCTCCCCTAAGCGCTCGCATGAAATTTAGCTATGCATGAATCAAATATTAACTCTAAAGCGTTTTACATAAACAATCAACATGAAAAACTAATCTAACAAATTACAAGAAATAATTAATCTAACTAATTAATTAGTTAATTAAATAATTAAATAAAATAACAAAAACTATACTTACCTGAGCGCCTGTCTTCTCCCAACAGAGGGTGCCAAGGCCTTCCTGTCCTGTAGGCAAAGAGAGATTCTTTTACTCCAATCAAAATTGGGCAAGGCTCCAATCAAAGGCGCCAGGCCCTTGGCCTTGCTCCAATCAAAATGCTGCTCCAATTTCTTTTGGCTTTCTTCTTCTTCATTTTTTTTTAAAGAAAAGATTGCAGCCCCAAAATCCAGCTGCCCAAAATTCTCTCCCTTATGCTCCTTTATTAAAAATTAAACAAAAGTCTTAAAAATAGAACAAAAAAACTTAGAACCTAGATACAATAATGGTAGGAGTACAATGAAGACAAAGAAAAAAATATAAAAAAATAAAACCCTAGATGATCTGCCGCCCCCTCAAGCACAGCCCTCTTATTCCTTATATAATAAGGAATTTTTACAAAAAGGTCTTTTGAAATACATCTATTACATAATAATTCATTTTCAATTCAGGCAGATTTTTTAAATGATGAATACAGACCAACAAATGGAGGAATCAGCGAAATTATCAACACAAAAGTTGAAGATCTTCGAATTATCTTTCCGTAGCATTGAATGATTTCGATCTGAGTCCTGTAGCTAAAGTTATGGCCAAAATACTGCAAATATTTGGAAAGCAACCTCAATCTTTGACAAATTGCGTGAGTTTATTGCTGAATGTAACCAGATTCCTCTTTCTCTTTCTTTTGCCTGTTTCTTGCAAAAATTCAATCAACTATACCCGAGTAGCATTATTTATATACATATAATAGATAATTAGGAGCATAAAATGATATAAAATCATGCTGATCAAATACCCCCACACCTATCTTTGCTAGTCCTCGAGCAAAACTAATAAAAAGAAAAACTAAACTACTCTAACTCACTTTCGTAGGAATCACGGTTGCACTTAGCATGTGCAACAAGCCATTAAACCCCTAGGTTACCCTAAAGGACGAGTTTTGTCTCGTGAGGGTTTTCAGTGGATTACACCCACAAAATCCAAGAAAGTTAGAGATTAAGAAATAAATAAAAGTAAAATAAGGATAACCGAAAATCAAGAAAAAGAAAACAATTCTTTTTTTTTTGTGGTAACTAGTTAGCAAGATCATCAATTTCCATGAGTTTCATTTTCAAGTAAAACCTCATTCAAGATATCATACTGGGTATAAAGTAAAGTCTCAAATCCAAAACTTTACACCACCTGTCCTAAGTTTCAGATCCTATGTACCC